>JARSSU010038418.1:0-27720 GCA_029619165.1 Eurosta solidaginis
TGTGCGCATGTCATGCAATTTTGTTGTTTGCCATCTTTGCCAAAAATCTGCAAGATGACACCTGGCTTACTTAGTTCGTGCTTGCGCGTCAAAATGCCATAATCATTTACATGCATACAAATGTAAAAATAAATATACATACTTATGTGTAGGCCGTGGCACAATAGGTACTCACAACGGCGAGTGACTAAACTCGTCTAACATCCAAAAACTCATCAAAAAATTGGGTGGTCAGGAAAAATTAATTTCTTATCTATCCTTAATCTTTTTCATCCATCTTTGTGGGAATTAAAGAGTACCTAAACAAAAGTTGAAATGTGCCTCGCGGGTATGAGGAATTCAAAAACAAAAAATAATGTTCGGCGCCTTGTAGAATCGGCCACTAATATTAACAACACTAAGGGATACTATCATCTCTAAGCCAATACTAAGCAGTGACTTGTATGCACATCAAGAAATCAACCATTATGTCTATACATATGTCCATACAAGCACCGGAGAGAAACGCACAAACAATATATCTGAGATACTCCCAAAACTAGGCAATCATCTGTGGAAGTATCACTTACATATACACGCGCATATAGCTATGCGAGAAGCTATAATAATCGTGCATCTGTAGTTATATCTGTGAAATTTATAACTGGTAAACGAGTAGTAAATTCTAGAAATAGAAACGCCTAGAAGTATGCGAACGAGACATCACACAGTATAAAATGGGGAGCAAGAGCATGCCAGATGTAAAAATCGAGAGCTAGCTCCAGCTGTTGAATGTCCTGTGATATCTATCTCTCCAATTGAAAGGAAATCAAGCAGTCTTACTGTCAGAGGGAATGTGGATGGCAAAGAACGTGTACTGACTGTAGATACGGGCGCATCTCATTCCTTAATCCGATCTGACTTGATCAATAGGAGAGTAAAACCGTTACCTGGAGAAAGTTTGCTTACGGTCACAGGCGAGTATAACCAAGTCCAAGGAGAAGTGGATTGAGGTCTTATTGAAAAGGTCACGATTCTACACAAATTCGTTGTGGCGGAGACCGTTGATGAAGTCATATTGGGAGTGGACTTCTTAGTTGACCATGACATGACTCTGAATCTAGTCAATCCTTTCTGAAGGAATTCTCAAACCTTTTAATTAATGAAAAATCGAGTATTGCAGTTGTACTAGGGTGATTTGAATTTAGATATTTTACAATTTAATGCAAGTTCTGAGAACTATCTAGCATTAATGGCGAGTAACGGATTTATTTCCTATTTAAACGAACCAACAAGGATTTCTTCTGGCACCTGCTTGGATCATATTTTTGCCGTTCCAACAGTTTGTGAACCTTCACTGGTATTAATCTGGATCTGGATATTACAGATCACTCCATGACTGGTGTCAAGATAGGATTTCCCTTTCAAGAAAAAAAAGGAGAAACCAAAAATAACAAAAATTAACTATTCACTACTAAATGAAAAATTACGTCAAGAGGATTGGGTTGATGTTTATTCAGATACTGACATTTCCAAGGCGTAATCTACATTTTTAAATTGCTTCAAAATTATATCCAGTTTGTTGGCTTTACCCGCGCTCCACGAAAAAATAAAATTAAACTTAAACCTTGAATAAGTTTTGACCTTATCAAGAAGACAAAGCTTAAGAATAGACTGGGTGCAAAGTGTAAGAAACACCCAAATAATCAAGAGCTCCATTCCAGGTATAAAAAGTTGTGTACCAATTACAAAAGAATATTAAGTGGCAGAGAGATACTTATTTTCGTAATAGGTTACTAGAATGTAGCGGCAACACAAAGAAGGAATGGGAAATTGTTAATAGTATTATCAACCCAAACGGCATCGGTAATGAAAAGTCTATTGCTCTAAGTGATCATGGCATCATCATTGACGACTCCTCTGCTGTATCTAATATATTTAATAATTTTTTTGTTTCAGTCGGTCAATCTAATGCCTCTTCCTGCAATTGTGTGATGTCAGGTAGGGAAGGACTAGTTCAGGCAATAGTTTTTTGTTTGAACCTTTCTCTGGCTCTGAGATCCTAACAATAATAAAATAACTTAACAACTCCGGTTCTTGGGGTCATGATGCTATTTCCAACCAATTGCTTAAAAATATAGCCCTTAACCTACTAGACATTCTGAAACATCTCTTCAATGCTAGTCTATACTCAGGAACTTTTCCAGAAGACTTGAAATGTGCGATTATTATTCCTTTGTTCAAAAAGGGTAACAGGGAAGATAAAAACAATTATAGGCCAATTTCATTACTACCTTCCATTTCTAAGGTTTTCGAGAAAGCCCTTAAAAGCCGTATTTTACTTTTTCCTGAAAGCAAGAGCTTTTTTAGCCCAAGGCAGTTCGGATTTAGAGCCAACCGGTCAACCGAGGATGCTCTATTAGATTTTTGTATATTTATTCACCAAGAATTGGACAGTAAAAAACATTGCGCGAGTCTTTTCGTTGACATCACAAAAGCTTTTGATACTGTGGATCATGTAATTCTACTTGATAAATTATATCATACTGGCTTTCGAGGATTTATACATGAGTGGTTCAAATCGTATATTACTGGAAGAGTACAACGCGTTAAAGTCTGCGGAACCCTCAGTAGCTCTAATCTAATTAAAGTTGGCGTTCCATAAGGTTCCGTCCTCGGTCCTATTTTATTTCTGGTCTACGTAAATTCAATTTTCGACATGCCATTCTTAGGGAAGGTCACTGCATTTGCAGATGATCTAGCGATAGCTTACGGCTCATCAAATACGTTCGACTTGATAAGTAGCATAAATCATGATGTACCTACATGTTTTAAGAACGTGGTTCGCTAAACACAAGCTCGTTGTTAGCAATAAAACCAAGCTAATGTTTTTTAGCTTGAATGCAAAAATAAGACCAGACGTAGACATTGTTTTCCACTCCTCCAGTTGTGAGCGTCTCGCTCTCCACGATAATTCGTGCCAAATGGCTCAGTATGGTATTTTTAATCCGCTCGCTATTTGTAATAACGAGTGCTTTATAATTGACGATGTTGAAGACTTCCGGTATCTAGGTGTAACTGTAGATCAAAATATGAACTGGGGCATCCACATATCCCGCCTAAAGCATTATCTCCAATATTCTTTACGTTGTTTCTATCATCTCAGAGGTTGCTGCTCTAACTACACCCTTAAAACAGTTTATTATGCGCTTGTTCATTCTAAATTGTTATATGGTATCAGCTGTTGGGGGGGGAGCATCCTTTAATAAAATTCAGTCTATCCTAGTTTTACAAAAATTCGTTATTCGTAAAATATCTAGTGTAAATCGACTGCATCCCTCAAGAGAGCTTTTTAGAGGTCTAAGGATTCTTCCAATAAGGGACCTTTATTATTTTAAAGTTTTAAAAATCTTTTTCATTAGGTGTGGTTATCTGCAGAGTATGAGGTCGGAAACTTATAACCTTAGGATAAACTTTCATCCTACAGTTATTGTTCCTTCTTCCAGAACCACACGCTCAACAAAGTTTTATACAATTGTATCCAGGAAACTCTTCAACATACTACCCTCCGAAATTCGGGCCATGAGGAATATTCTACAATTTACAAAATGTGTGAAATCCTTTCTTCTGAGTTTCTCACATAATGAAATCGAAGTTTTGCTACGACCTATTCAATAAGCAGCTTATTAATAGAGACTAAAAGCAAATAATAGTAGTAACTTTCTTTACTTTATTTTATATACCTATACCTTTATTTTTTCTTTTACTTACTTTTAGCTTTTCCAATAGTAGGATCTTGTAATTAGGCTAAAAATCATATGTAGGTTTTAAAAAAATTATAACTTAATTTCTATATTTAGCAGTCACCCCACTGCACTAATGTTTCAATATTTTTGATAGATATGACATTTGTCACTATGTTAAGCTTAACATAAAAATGTTTTACTTTTTCTTATATCTACATGGTCTCATACACATATTATGCATTCGTTAATTTATACTTCATAATGTTAAACTTTTTTATTTTTATTTTGCTATTGTAACTTTGCTACATATGTAATAGATAGGTATAAGAAAAATGCTCACTAAAAATGAAATGAAATGAAATGACATAAGAATCGACATGCAGAGATGGATTATGTGCTATAAGAACCAGGATCTACCAATTAACTTCAATTTGGAGAAAGGGTTCAGCAGTAAGCGAGTGCTGGTGGAGGAGATTGAACAGAGACCACAAAAGTCAAAGAAAGTAAAGCGGGTAAAGGTTGATGGAATGAATGGGCCAAACAAATCAAAACCCAAGGTACGCGCGAGAAAAACACTGGCATTGACAAACCCTAATGGATGCAATAAAGCGAACGAAAGAATTTCCCAGAAAGAATGAAAGGGTGTTTTCCAGCAAGCGCGCACTACTGTTGTGAAACGTCAAGACGATACAGATGATGCAAAGTCATCCGTCAAGATCAAGCTCTGCGAAGTAGTTCTTCATTGGCCAAAAAACAGAGTGTGAGGGAACGGCCCAGGGTAATGAGTAGTAAGATGAAACACAGGTACGATAAGAACAATAATTCGGAAGGTTTCCAGGAGGGAGATTTCGTACTGCTATACAACCCTCACCGGTGGAAAGGTGTTCCATCCAAATTTGGTGCAGTTGGGAAGGCCTGTGCAGAGTTGTGAAGAGGATCAGTGATGTCATCTACTGCATACAAACAATAGGGAAACCACGAAATAGAAGGGTGGTTTATTTGGAGAGGCTAGCGGCGTTTAGATCAGGAAGTGGGACAAATATTAGCAACACTCAGGAATACTATCATCTCTAAGCCAATACTAAGCAGTGACTTGTATGCACATCAAGAAATCAACCATTAGTCTATACATATGTCCATACAAGCAGCGGAGAGAAACGCATAAACACATGCATATATCTGAGATACTCCCAAAAGTAGGCAATCATCTGTGGAAGTATCACTCTCATATACACGCGCATATAGCTATTCGAGAAGCTATAATAATCGTGCATCTGTAGTTATAGGTGAGAAATTTATAGCTGGTAAACGAGTAGTAAATTCTAGAAATAGAAACGCCTAGAAGTATGCGAACGAGACATCACAGAGTATAAAAGGAGTAAGCAGTAATCAGTAATCAGTTTGATTTAAGCACGCTATATGTTGAGAAGTAGAAGTGTTATTGGAAAGTAGTCTAATAAAGACCATTGTGCATTATTGAATATTGGAGTTATTTATTCAACAGTTTTATGTATTTATTTTTGAATTTCACACCAAAATAATGGTTGGTTGGTTGCTGTGTCGCCCGGATACCAAAGATCCGAGCACAAGTAGTGCACGGAACGCCATTTTAATGCAGCTGCTGACGGACTTAGACGAAATGATGGGGGAGTTAAGCGCCATGAGCGCTGCTTGGTTGTCTGAGTAAATGCAGAAGACACCCGCTCGCAAACCGCAATTCATTTTGAAAACGTCGGTGTGGACTGAAATTGCGTCCATGCTTTGCACTATGTAGCTCCACCCGTAACCTCTTAAGGGGAAGTCAGAGCCAGAGCCTCGTCTGTTAGTGAAACACGATTGGGTTTGGAGAAGCTATATATTGCGCTGAAAACCTGAAAGGGTTGCGCTAAACAGCCCCTTGAATCTCGTATTTTAGTCGCCTCTTACGACAGGCATACCTACCGCGGGTATATTCTGACCCCCAACCCGCTGGGGCAGTACCTATGAGCTCGTGGAGGGCGGTTTCTGTAGAACTGCCTTTAATGTAGGCATGTTGTGCAGTAGAAAGCTTGGGTCCATCTAGCACCAACCTTATGTGGTAGAATGCTATGCATATCCTTTTGCCGATATTAATCTAACGCGTTACGACATTCTAGCACATTCTGTAAGTAGCCAGATTCACGTGTAAATGACTTTTATGACCTTCGGTTCGTCGTGTTTGTAGATTATAGTCACTTCTTACGAAAACCATGCCGTCACGCGGGTACATTTTAAATCCCTATCGCCGTTTTATTTTCGTCATATCATATTCCGATCCTTCTATAACTTCCTTTCTCTTTCTATCTAACTTCTCCTCCTCTTTGCTCAGCTCACATTTACCATCCCCTTTCCTCCCGCTTTCTAGATTACCGTGCCACTCCTTCCATTTCTCCTCTGTAACGCATTTCTCTCCTTCTCAGCTCCTTCTTTTTCGACTAATATCTCACCCCTTTATCCTTCCACATCTCATTCCCTTATCTCTTCCCATGCTTCTTTGTTACGTGCATATGAAAAAATTATGAAAATTTAATTTTTATAATATCTCTTCATATAAAGTTTGTTAAATCGTGTTTTAATATGAAAAAAATGTTGCATCATAAGGCGAACCATGAGAAAGGGTTCGTCATGCTTCACTGGGGATGATCAAGTAAGTGTTTGAGAGTAACTCGTTAATTAAGTAATCTTTAAATTCATAAACATATTTCTTAGCTGGTTATGTTACATTTCATTACGAGAATTCAGTCGGCGAACGACCACCTTCCGACTGTTTCCGGCTGTTCGAAATTCGCCATTCGGCGGTGTTGTATTTCGGCCTAATGTATGTGTGTTTGTATATATTTATTTCTATATATTTGAATCGTTGGGTTGGAAAAACGGGAATATCGAAAGCAAGTATGAATTTAGATAGGTAGGTATTAGAGTGGCCGTTTTTTCACCCACGAAAAAAGTGATCAGTGAGAAGATCTTGCAAGTTTTCGAATTAATCCGTGTCGGTCTTATGATACAAGTTTCCTGCTGTGAATATATATATATCGAGGAATAATTATAGACTGTTCCTTTGAAGCCGGGTTGCAAAAGAATACTTAAGATACTAAAAACATACATACATATATAGCAGCAGTAGAAATTGAGGGCAAAACCAATACCTTAAGCGCGGTATACAGATCACAAGAAACGCTCAGGAAACTGTTTTTTATTTTCTTCTTGTAAGCCAAACATAAAAATTTCTTATTTGAAAATATGTGTTTTTCTATTTCATTATGCAATTTCTTTATACAATTGCTTCCGAGACAAATGCTGCAACCTTAAATTTAAGCCTGAAAGTCAAGGGTCCAAGAAATGCTAAAGTAATCATTGCGCATTTTATTTGAAGCATGCAAATCACATTTTGATCGCAATTTTGTAAAGAAAATGATTACTTATTAGGGCGAATAATATTTCCAAATAAAAAAAATTAGCATTGGCTCACAAGGAGAAAAAAAAGTTTCCTGAGCATTTTTTTATGAATACGTACGAAAGTGATATCAGCATCAAAAACAAATGTTGAAACATGCGAGTAGTTGAAACAAATTGGAATTAAAGTAGGGAAAGAATTGAAAACGGCTTGGAAAGTACCGGGCACCCTAGTAATTTCCTGCAAATTTCAAAACTACACATACATATATATATGCACATATATGCATGTATGTATATTGTTTTAAATTTTGCAAATACTTACAGCTTCTCATTTCATTTGTTGCTTTTCCAAGAATTGCTTCAAAATAATATCCGAACGAAGTCCAGTCAACACTTTGATTTGCAGAAAATATCCATATTATGCAGATACCCTGTAGGAAATTTTCTAAAAGATAATTTTTAACAAGAAAAGGCTATGATTTCGGAATAAGTTTGGCACATAATGTTAAATGTAGGACGTTTCAGTTGGCGTAACTGCCTTAGCGGTTATTCCATCAGACTTAGGTCTTTTTTCTTCATACTACGCCGGGCTATTTTGAGTTCATTATCATAAAATGGCCCAACGGTCCTTTTCAGAGAACGTGCTCATCCTCTCAGATGCGTTAAACGGCAAACAAAACGGCTATAAAAATAAAAATAAATGAATGCAAGGTGCGATAACCTCCGAAGAGATTTTAGGCCGAGACAGACGAGTTTACACTGAGAAACTTTTCTTGGCAGAAATACACTCGAAGTGTTTGCCAAATCATTCTAATTGAAACAACTTTTTTCTAAATTTTCGATATTGCTTTGACCGGAAGTTGAACTCACGATCTTCGGTGTGGTAGGCGGAGCACGCTATCACCGAATCACGGCGGCCTGCAAGCTTCTCCATAAGGCTTCTTATATTCTCCTCATTCATCATTTCGTTCGACGGACCGAGTTTTTTCATCACTATATTTTATCTTCAAAGTTTTCAAACCACTATCTGGCAAAGGGCCTTCCAGCACGTGAATTTACCTTGCTTGTTGACAGAGCCGACAAATTAAGTTTTCATCTTATATTTATCGTTGCTGGTAAGAGATTGAGGTGTATATGAAATCATTGCATACAGGATGAAAAAAATAGAGCTCAATGCATAAAGGAGGTTCAAGACAGCATGCACCTAACTTTCTCAGTTCTATGAAGGCCTCTCGAATCCTTTACTGCGAGAGTCAGGGCCAATTACAAATGCTTACTGTTAAAGGGATGCTACTGAACTTAAGTTTCTAATTAAATATTCCAGTAGGGTACATTCACATACATACATACATAAGAACATAAACACATACATACGTATATACATCCATTGTATGCATATTCATTAGGGTTATGATTTTTGGCACCTTTTTCTGAATTTCCAAAGTGCTGTGGTGGCATGCTATGAACTTTTGTCTACTTATTACATTATTGGTAAAATTTTTGTTAGATTGTGAAAAAACGTTACGCGCAAACTATTTTTTCTTTTACAAGGCGGCTGCATGGCAATACCCAGTACCTAGTATAACAATCTACCGAAAGAGCTCCTTGTCTACAATTTTTATACTAAAAACGATGCGAATCAGCTTAAAGGCAAAAATATGTTTTACTGTAATAACATAGAAAAAAGTTCTTAGTAAAAACATTCTGAAATAATAGATTTCTGCACTTAAAGTAGTGCCTTTTTTGCGAAAATTTCTTAAAAATTCCTTTTTTACAAACTTCTTAAAATACATTTATCATCATATTTTTTATATTTTTATATTTAAAACATGTTCAAAAATAAACAGCCAAACTCATTAGTGGAATCACCGTCCCATGATACCTGAAGTCAAAAAAGATTTGGATGGGGTTATGTGTAAAATGCCTTTAAGAAGTCATATCGTAGGTAGATTTTTAGGCTTGTTCGATGAAGAAAAGGGTCGAGAAAATCGAGTAAGAAAAATAGCAAAATAATTGTTGAAGCTCTGGCAGAAGTTCAATTTCCCTTCTCTCTCAAGGCCACAGGTTTATACTAAGGTTTGCAAGTAATAAAATCGTTTGAAGCTCATAGAAAGCGAAAGAGCGAAAAATTTGAGAAAAACTTGAAAACTCTTTTAGATAATACGAAAGTGACTGGAAATTGGCTGTGCAGGGAAGGCAAAGAGCTTTATCAAAAGCAAATCGAATCATTCGGCCGAGTAGGTTACACAACTGAGAAAGAGGCTTCAAAGAAAACAATTCATCCATTTAAACGAATTAGGAAATCCGATAAGTCAACAAACCAAGTACTGTATTTTACAACCAACCATGATAGTTCTGAAGAAGATATTAACAGTACCGATTGGAACGATGTGGAAGAGTGCGTCCCCATGAAACGGAAGTATGAACCAACAAAATCTGCAGCGAAGGTAGTATCAGAATTGGATGTGTCAACAAGAAAAGTGGCAACAGTTCTTCAAAATTAGCTAAAGACGAAATAAAAGTTCAAAACCGTCGCAATCGGGTATTTGGCGTCGAGTGATCAAGGATGCAGAAAATGTAAAAGTCCGGATTAAAGAGCTTCTCTCTGAAGAGGAATTTTGTCTGCACTTTGATGGAAAAAGAATACAAAATAAGGAATATCAGGCGGTTTGTCTCAAAAATTCTAAAAGAACTATACAGTTGGGAGTTTTGCCTTGCAACAGCAGATCAGCTAAGGACATCTTTATTCCTTTGCGTTCCTTGTTGGATGAGTATTATGCATGGAGAAATATCAAAATGATTATATCTGACACAACTGCAGTAGGCTGTCAACATCACATTCTCGACCTTGTTCTGCGTCACCTAATGGATTTTTTTGTTTCCAGCTACATCGGTGTCACCCAGCATCAATTATCAATTCGTTGAAGACGTGTTGGCAGAATATGATAACATTCAAAATAACTATGTGGGTATAAAAGTTACATTATCAGTTAAAAACCCGGGATGGAGAGATGATTTCAAGCTTATTTTCGATCTCTGTGAGGGGTATAATTACTACTAGAAGGAAAAAAGGGCCCTTTGCTCAAATGGCGAAAGCTACCGTCCCTTCATAGTGATAGGTGGAATTCACGAGCAATATTTGCATTGATTGCTTATTTTCTCATTCCCAAGTGGAGAGATCAGCTCAAATTTATCTGTAACTTTATAGCAAATGCATGGGCAAAGGCATGGTTTTCAAATCAGCATTATTCAGAGGAAATATACGACGAGTTACATGCTGCTGTCGCTAAACTGAAATGTGCTAAGGCTTTGAAGTCTTTTAGTCTTCATTGGAAAGCGGAACCTACTGTGCTCGATGTTCTTCCTTCAAATATGGTGGCTGAACGAGCTGTAAAACTAATGGAAAAGATTCACAGCACTTGCAAAATGGATAAATATCTCAATTACAAGTTCATAAAAAGTAATTTAGAAATGTAAAGTAACGAAAAGTTGAATATTGTAAACCATAGGCAGTACAGAATAAATTATATGCAAATTTTCCTCATACTGATACAAATTTCGATGTGCGCGTAACGTTTTTTTAGAATTTATTGAAATTATTTGTTATTTTCGTGATTTTTAATACAAAAGTTCATAGTCTGCCACTACAGCGTTTTAAATCTAAAAAAATTATCACCCTAATATTCATATCTCAGACTTTCTTTGCATTATCTGATCCATTACTTTCTTTTATTTTCCAAAACTAAGTAGGTATGTATTTTAAAATGATTTTGTATCATATTGGTTTAAGTTAGGCTTTTGTGCCCAAATTGCGTTGTTGTTGGTATAAAACTTACTGTCCCTGTCCTTTTCTCAGTATATCTATGTATGTACATACATATTTACCTACATTCGGTATGTATTGGCGAGTAAGTATTGTACAAATCTTTAACTTTTTGTTTGTTATTTCAGTAAAATCCCGTAGGCAAACATCCTGTTTCATTTGATGCATCAAAAGACTGGCTCCAAGGATCATTTCAAGATTGTATGATAGGATACGGTGCTGAAGGGAGTGAAAGAGATTAATCTGTGTGCTAATGCTCAGAGAATTGTATGATAACACTCGCTGTGAGAATACATATTTGCTGAAACACGTATGCTTACGGTGCTAGTACATATGGTACATATGGCACATGAATTAAGTTTCAGGCTACAATTTCCTATTTCGATCTTCAAATATGTACATATATGTATGTATGTACATACATATATTCGACTGCTTAGTGAATTACCAGCCTATCTTGGCGATTTAGAGGCGTCCTATCTCAATTATTCTTTCGATTTTCAGCTGAGAAAGTGGGTAGGTTGGAATAAAAGTCACGTTAATAAAATTTTCCCTATCTTTGAGGATGCTACACAAATTTTGTATGCTCGTAACCATTTTACAAAGATGATGCCAAGAGTTGAAACTGTGCTCACCAACCATATAGAGGAAAGCTTAACATGAGTGGGCTTCCGCCTTTGATTTTCCATGAATACAAAGGCTTTCTTCTTAATACCAAATTTGTTTACAGGTTGTGAGGGAACATACCTCAACACCATTATTGCTGCCGCACTGCAAAGGTCGCCCACCCGCGACTGCTTTCGCACTATTTTGAGGTTGGCGTTCCATTTTATCGTTCTTATCGTTGCTGCCATCGCAGCCAGGCTCGCAGAGAGCCGAGCCGGGCCCTCTGGGACAGTTCGCGTTTACGGGCCACCTAAAAAATAAACTCAACCTATTACAAAAAATAAAAATAACATAACATACATACATTTTTCAATTACACATTGTCAGTTTTATTTTAATAAGATTTACTGAGCACTTACATAAATGAAGTGTTAGATTTTCATTGTTTGATTTGCTTACATTAACTTATAAATAATAAATATGTACATTTTTAGAGCTTGAATCAGCCAAGGAAAACCCTCCGTGCTTTTGGTCTGCGAACTATGGGAATTGCCGACTTCCAAACTAATGCTGCGAGGAAAGGCTGGACTCCAACGCCCAATGTGTGCCCATGGCTTGTTAAGCTCGATTTATGGCTCATAGTAAACGTAAAAAAATGTGCTCACGCGAGACTAATAGATTAAAGAACGCTCCCATTCAGCCACACTGACTGGAAGTGTGCAAAATATTCTAATGCTATGCAGATGTTAGGAAATAATACTTTCATCTTCAAGTCATGAAATGTGTTCAGAAGTTGAAATGGTGGCAAGCGAATCCACATCCCAAATTTCGCTAAGTAGATGGCTTTGAGATGAATGATCCATCTATTAGATCCGTAGACATATATAGTGCCATAAATCGTGCAGAATGCCGATGCTTTTTCTCTGAGCTCTTCTTCCGTCAGATCCTCATACTTTCACAAAAAACTAAATTTAATCGCAATGTCATTTACGCGGCTTCGAAACGTCTTGTCATGTTACCAATTAAGCAGCCCAAAAGAACGTAAAAAACTTGCTGTTTGAATTGAGTTTCGGAATCACACTCCAGGTGATTCGCCAGGTAATTTCATCGAACTGGCGCTTTCTTATCTTCCCTTCTTTCTCTGCGAAGGTATTCACAACTCCTATACTCCCTGCCAGAACCTTACATTCTTGAAGTATGATCGACCATTGATCCTGAACTTCTTCAACTCATCAATCAGGCTACGTATTATTCTGTTTCCACATCTCAGTGTGGCATTTATAGCTTGCAGTACCAGATTTGGATGGTTATGATACCGTCAACGCACTTTGAGCCAAATGAGGCTAAGAGGATACACTCAAATTTCCCCATATAAGCTTCAATACCTATCAAATCCGTTACTGTTCTGACTCAGATTCAAAAGACTTGATTTCATCATAATAAAAAAAATAAATATTATGTAAGGCGCGATAACCTCCGAAGAGAATCTAAGGCCGAGCTTCTCGTTCCAATTTGCGTCGTGCTCCTCTTGATTTTTCCCTACAATTTGGCCGGACGAGTGACCTACACTGTTTTATTGCGTGACTCCGTAGAAGATAACAAATCGCCCGACAGGCACTGCTGCAGGCAGATGAGTTGTGCACTGAGAGCTTTTCCATGGCATAATACAATCGAGCGCTTGCCAGACACTGCCGAGGGGCGACCCCAGCTAGAAAAATTTTCTTCTAATTGAAAACATCTTATTTCTAAAATTGTGATGTTTGCTTTGCCCGGGAGTGTGAACCCAGGGCATACGATAGTGTGATTTCATCAATAGCTTTCAATATTTGGGGAATGTGAGTTGCGAAAGGTTTCACACTATCCACACGAGCAGACCATCGTGTTTGTGACATGCTGTGCAAGGAGCAATTAGTTTTTTCCTTGAGAATTTCCCATCTCTGAGGCTTGCGCTAAAGATATTATACAATTTCTGCATATACCGAACGGGATGCACCTTAACGTTAAGCTATCGTTTATCAAAAAATTTCCACAGTTTCCGTTGAACACTTCGAAAATATTATCGATAAAGAAATTATCAAGATAATTGTATCTCGTTTTTAACCGACGACAAAGCTTTCGTTAGCGTTAAAAACGTTAACAGAAACGTGATACTTTATGTTTGAATTGTGCTGGCAATGCTATAGCCATGGTGAAGCCGTAAGGTGGTAACAGCGAGCGGACATACACACACAAACTCCATGTAATTTGTATGTGTAATTCGTTGTGGTAATGTCAAAATACTTTGATAAATGTTCGTACTGTCAAAATTCATGAGAAAAGTTTGCAACCAGCTTGGCTAATGCTTTCACCTTTATGACTCCGCCACCATCAGTTTTGCCAGCATAGTTTGAAATTAATAATCACATAAACGATTTGATTTCGTTTTGATATGGCAGAAACGAAACAAAATCATTTCCTTAATTTGACGTTCTTAACGTTAATAACGAAACGAATGACTTTGTTTCGTTTATTAACGTTATTATCCGTAACGAAATGATATCGGTTTCGTTGGTTAAGCATGCCTGATACCGAAAATGTGATGACTTCTGCACATTAAAAAATTTACCATAATTGCGCACCATTGACAAAGAAAGAAGCTTGCAACAATTAACGCGAAACTGACCTATGTAAGCTTATCCAAGCCATACTCATATGTTTGCCACAAATTTGCGCGATCTCGCAAAACAAATCAAGTGTACTAATTTTTTCGAAATAACGCTCATAGTTTATTATCAGCCTGTATCGAAAGATGTCGCTGCGCTTTTTACAAATGAAAAAGCAATACGACCAACCGATAGGGGCATAGTATATAGTAGAAATAAATGTGATTTTAAGTTTAGTTAAAGTATTTTTTTGATGAGATAGCGCTTATAAATAGTGTATCAAAAAAGTTAGCTACTTAAAATCACATTGCATTTCGACTATGACTATGCTGCCCATATTATTTGATTGGATGCTTATGATTTCAGTTTTAGTGATTTTCAATTTTAAAACAATTTTTTATATAGCAACAAATCTGTACGTATCATATAAAATCCTAGTTAGAGTACTGTCAATACTGCTTCTTGCCTTGCCGGCCCCCAACAACCTTCCGGCCCCAGGGCAATTGCAGCAATTTCAGAGGTGTATTTAAAGTTTGACGTTTAGCAGTCCTATATAAAGTTTAAACGTTACGTCTATTAATGTAAAAAACAACAGCTATTATCTCATATTTATAGCGCTTGAGTGACAATAGGGTTTTGATACGTGATCGTATACACACGATACGGGCCCAGATTGTACTGAAATTTGGATACAGCTCAAGAGCGCAGTTTTTGACCCCTCGTTTAACTCGAATGTACTTTCGCAGCAAAGAAGAACATAACCTATGAAAATTAGTTGAAGCACACAAATGGTTCATCAAATTCCTAGCCCCAATAGCACCACGTGCCTTCACAGAAGACGACTACCACCGAAAGTAGTTAGCTTGATGCAAAAGTGTATCGAGCTGCAGCTGTGTATATCGCATGTTCATCTTGTAAAATCGTTTTTGTTGAAGTTGGTATAGCACTCAGCCTGTCCAGGTGTATGATAGGTTTCATTTCCTTTATAAATCAAAGTGATGTAACAAAGTAGTCGGGATGATGAAGTGAACAGTAGTCGACTTAGTCGCCGGCTCAGTTAGAAGAGGGCACGGGCACCCGTGAAGTCGGTGGTTGGTGCAAAGCTGCCGGTGGAATAGGTAAACAGGATGGCTGATGGCAAAAATTGGCTGCTGATGGTGGGAACAGTGCATCGGTTGGCGAATACGCAAATTTTAGATGAACTAGCTAAATCGCTGAGCTGTGGTGTTGATCGCATACCAATGTTACCAACAGATGTAGGATGGGTAGTTGTGGTTGGTGTGTGAATGATTGAAAGTAAATGGTTGAAGTTCGGCCGGTGAATTGGGAAAGTTGTTTGATCATGGTAGGTGGCGGAGCGCAGGTTTCATTTAACGAACATCTCCCATATAAGCAAATAGGGATTTCTTTTAATGGTTTGTGTTCGGCAGGTGTCAGGAAAAGAATGAAATGATTGCCCATTATTAGTAAATTGAATGGATCTCCCTTGGTTGATTCCTGCTTGCACAGAAGGTTGACCTAGAAAGTGTTCACATGTACAAATGTTTTCTATGTACATATATAATATATGTATATATATATAAAAAGCTTACCTAAATTATCATAATAATTCAGTTATCGTAATACAAAAATATGCACTCTGAGTAAACACAAACTGCAACTTTATTGCTAATTATGGGCGACCCTTAGCAATGTTTGCACATGCCATGGCTCTTCTACCTGTAAATGAGTCGGGTGTTAACAGGTTTTTATTGGAGTCGTAAGACAAAAAAGAGGTAATACACTAAATTAGGGCCAATTAAATAGCAGCCCTCTATTGGACCTAAGTCAACAGGTTGCAAGTGCTGATGTTCATAAAAAGTATGGGCAGGGTTAATATACAAGTACAAGAATATTATTGAAAAGTCGGTAAGTGAGCTACACATTTTGGTGGTGGCATAAGCGAGCAATGCGTGCTGAAGCGATTAATTTTCATGCACACTTTGCTACTACCACATATCAATTTGCGGCAGGAAAAAGTTAAAAAAAAGGGTATAAGGAAAACAGTGCAGAAGAAAAAAGTAATAGGCAGGAGAACAAAAATAAGGAAACAAAGAAAAAAATCTAAGGTAACAATTTTGCAGGCACCTTTTCACTAGACCGCGATCGAAACCATAATATTTTAGCTCAAACCGCACCCGACCGAAAGTTTCGAGCAGTTATCCTTTCTTAGCCATAGCTGACATGGAAATCCCAAGCGAGGACTAGTCCTCCATCACCTATTTTTTTTGTCCATAACCTTTTGGAGACCTACATGCCTCTCTCTGCTGCTGCCCTGCCAACGTCGGGTATCGATAATGCTTATATATCGTGTATTTTGAAGGCATAGAGAACTTAACTCCTCAGTTGCCTACTTAGTCCAAAATACCACTTTTTGGCAATTGGCCGAATCACTCGTAGGCAATCTCAGTTTTGCAGCCATGTCCAAACAAAGTTCTCCGCCCTCGTTCGTGCACTTTGGGCAACATGAGCACTTTAAGATGTCTGAGATTGCGCAGGAGAAACACGAACTCAATATGAAATTGGTTACCTCCTTAAAATTAAGGAGTATTTGGTTGGGCAAGCTTAGCTCACGTTAATTAACTTTGCCTCAAAAGCTCTTCAACTTCATTTATAAGTATACAAACACTAATACATATAAAGAAGTTGAAGTGGCAGCCCTACTAATTATATTTTTATTAAAATATTGTGATTAAAAACTTTCACCATATCAAAAGAAATTTAACTTAAAAAAATCGTAATACATGGCCCTCCTCGTAAAACATCCACGAAGCAGCACCGAAGCAGAGAGCTTAGGATGAGAGAGAATTATTAACTTGAAGTATCGGTTTGCTATTGCACCCGTCATCAGACTTTTATTGGTTTCTTATGGATTGTTTATCGACGGCTACAAATTTCTCATTGCTTTATAATGAAGTTTTATATGTAGGTATCTGTTTCAAGACAGACCGATGAGTCATCTATGATAAATCGATACACGCCGATAACAACTGGTATCCCTCCAATAGAACTTGATACGACATCTGTTCGATAACTTTTTATAACAATCGATAATTTGTAGGTCATAAGCCTGATAACTTTCTGATAATATATCGATACTTTAAAAAACACCAATACCTTTTTGATGACAAATAGACAAATTGTCGATAGTTTATCGATACTTTTTTGATGAAGATAGATATATCTTCAAAAAAGTCGCGATAACTTATCATTGCGACATTGTAAAAGGTTGCAAATTAAAACACTTCTGTAACTAATCGATTACTCGATAAGACCTCGATAAATCGGCGATAAAAAATGCATACAATCCCAAAACTCGTCCACAACATACCGATAACTTAGCGATCACAACCATTAACACTTTGATAACCAATTGATATTACGCCGCCCGTTTCGGTTCCGTCTGCGGTTTTGACTTCCAATTCTTTGACATCCTCTCCCTTCCTTCGCTCTTCTACTTTCCTTTGCTTTCCTTTTTATCCATTCTTTGCCTTTCCTAATTTCCTTGCCTTTCCTTTCTTTCCTACTTTCCTTTCCTTTCCTTTCCTTTCCTTTCCTTTCCTTTCCTCTTCCTTTCCTTTCCTTTCCTTTCCCTTCTTTCCCTTTCCTTTACTTTCCTTTCCGTTCCTTTCCTTTACTCTCCATTCCTTTTCCTCTCTTTTTCTTTACTCTCCCTTCCTTTCATTTCCTTTCTTTCTTTTCCCTTTGTCCAAAGGTAAAGAAGAAAAAGTAGAGATTGAAAATGAAGATAACTAAATTTGGTCCGGAAGTATAGTTACGACTGTTTACCTCTCAGCTGACAGAAATATATATAGAGGTGCCCCCTGAAGTTCTAGCAATGGCAAGATACCCAATTCGATAAGCCTCTCCGGTGGATATTTCTCATGGCATTTCGAATTCAATGTTGGGTATAATGAGAAAAAGTGTACTCTAAGTTTTGTGTGTGGAAGACGCTCTTGCTGTAAGTGATGATTGCGTTATTTCCTTAAAGCCTTAAGTTTGTTGCCATAGGCAGGACGCCGCCTCCGATGACATGCCAATGTTGAAATGCATATGCGGAGGGTGGTTTGCCCCTGCTGTAACGAGTATAATACTTCTCATGCCTAGTGGCGAGATCACCATAAAAACAGGGTACCTGATAAAATAAATAAATGTAAGGCGCGATAACCTCCGAAGAGATCTAAGCCGAGCTTCTCTTCCAATTTGCCGTCGTGCTCCTCTTGATTTTCCCTACAAATTGGACGGATGGGACCTACATGATTTTATGCCGACTCCGAACGGCATCTGCAAGGCAGATGAGTTTTCACTGAGAGCTTTTCATGGCAGAAATACACCCGGAGCGCTTGCCAAACACTGCCGAGGGGCGACCCCGCTTAGAACAATTTTCTTCTAATTGAAAACCTTATTTCTAAAATTTTTGATTTTTGCTTTGCCCGGGGTTTTGAACCAGGGCATCCGGTGTGGTAGGCGGAGCACGCTACCATCACACCACGGCGGCCGCCTGATTAAAGGAGAAATATTCGTTCGACCGAAACCGAGCCTTTGATTCGATGCCTAAGCAAATTCAAAGTTCGGTTTTATCTAATTTTTGCTAACTGTATACCCGGCAACCCGGCAACAACACGCAACACGCACCAGCTGTCTTCTATACACTTAAATGCAATACAATGTGGCATCTAACCAACACCTGTTGAACGCTGCATTGCAAGGATTGGCATTACTACTGAACTTAGTATGCAAGTAACCCTGTTGTGTCGAAAAATATGCAAAAACACTGTGTATGGATGTCAGGCTAAATTGATAAAAAATTCAAATATGAAAGGAACTGCAGGTGAATCTAAGTATGCATGTGTAGTAATACCATATTTATTATCAACTGAAGAATACAGTATCGGATGCAAGGGTAAGCTTCGGGGTTAGTATGTGAGAAGGATACGCTTAGAAAGAACTGATAGCACCGGTAAGGTCATATCGAAAACAATCAGGCGATCAATTTTCCTACGAATTTGCTCAGTTCGACCAAAATAAGTAACCATCTTTTTACAATCGTTTGAATTTCTTCAATTAAATGTCCATCAGGCGCATGATAATTGAAGGTTTCATACCGCGTAGTTCCAGATCCCGCCTTGAGTATTTGAGAAAATAAAAGCGAACATGGATGCACGACTACAAACCAAGAACTGGCGGTAGCTAGTGCGAATGGCTACAGATGAATGGACAGGGAATACCTATGGCTCACCCGTAACTTGCCGCAGAGGAATGAGGAGCATTCTAATGAGTCTCGACGGAGTAAAGTGCTGGTGTACAATCCTGATCGCTCTTGGGACTATGATTCGCTTGATCAGTCTTTCGGTACGCGAAGCATGCATCCGCGTTTTGCACGAGACGGTCACCGTACGCAAGATCTGATAATGTGTGCACTTAATTAACTGATGGTACGAAATTGTTTATGGCCGCTCTCAACCAGTTTGGTTCAAGCGCTAAGTTACGTTCCTATTGAAAAGTGTGTGGCGCATGAGAATGCATGTACTCTATACTTAGTAATCAAATTTGCAAATATCACATGCTTATGTGAGCTCGACATTGTAAATTATTAAATTGCTCTTTATGTATAATTGCATGTACACAACTAAACGTGAAGTCTTTGAGTGTGGCCGCTGTTCAACTGCATGTCGATAGGGGCATTTTCTTCTATCAAACCCATATACTGGTCGTCGAACGTCTTCATATGTATGTATGATTATGTATACCACGTACAGTGGCTATCTAGGTACATATTTTAAATGCATCAGTTTATTTACTGGAAAGGTGTGGCATAATATGAGTCCCGATATTGGAATTAGTGCTGTATGGAAACTAACTCCAAGGTACCTTTCTGTACTTACCATGTGTGTTGTTGGGTAGCGATTGAAGCGAGTGTTATCGATGTTTGATGGGCTTTGTCGCTATAGATCCATACAGTACTCCGTTTATTAGCACCATTGAGGTACAGCCCAGCCACGATGTCGGGTCGCCAGAGCCACGGCTGCTAAAGAACAGGATTTCGCACGGGTAGGTGCACTGGGGTTGGAGAATCTATACACTGCGCTGGCGCACATGCTTGAAGGTTTGCGCTATCTACAACTGAGAACTTTGTATACGGAAAATATATTTTTATATAAGGTAAAGGGATTTGAGTACACATTCCGCGGCAAAGCTCGCCTGAATAGCATGTGACGTACTAATCCTCAGACCCGAAGTGTTCTAGAAGTCAAATATTGTGCACTCGTGGCTAGTACCCGGAGAAGCACTTTGTACTGCAGTGCGCACACAGAATCATATACCGCAAGGACTGCCCGATCGTGAACAATCTCATATCCGTTGGGAGTGTTCTATACAGTAAAAAACAAGCTCTAAGCGAAGGTCTAAGTTCGGTGTGTAATCGAACATTACATACTCAGCTGCCAAACTACGGCTTGCAAAACTTTTAAATTACCTTCTTTTAAAAGTGGGCCACGCCCATTGTCCAAAAATTTTACTAATTTTCTTTTCTGCGGCATAACGTTACCCCACCTACCAATTTCATCGCTTACCGTATTTGGTAATGATTATCGCACTTTTTCGGTTTTTCGAAATTTTCGATATCAAAAAACGGGCGTGGTTATAGTCCGATTTCGTCCATTTTTAATAGCGATCTGAAAAGAGTGCCCAGAAACTTACATATCAATTTCATAAGATACCTCAAAATTTACTCAAGTTATGGTATTTACGGAAGAGACGGACGGACGACTAAATGAACTTCTTTTCACCCAGATTATTTTGATATATAGAAGTCTATACTATCTCCATTAGTTTATGCCGTTACGGGGTACTGTTATGCGACAAAATTAATATACTCTGTGAGCCCTGCTCAGTGCTGATCGCAAATAAAACAGATCCTACAGGCTGCCAGATCACTGCAGAGTTTTTCGGGGGAAGTAGTAGTCGTAAGCAAAGCAGTAGAAACAATGAAAGAAAATGCTCTTAAACACTGCATGGCCTAGAGCGCGTCAACTCTATTGCTAGCCACGCAGAGCATTACTGGGCATATCTCGTGCTACAGTGGATAGCAATCCCCTGCAATCCAGATCAGGACAGCTAGAGAAGTCATCACATCGTATATGGCGTCCCAGGTGCATCGTGAGAATAGAGGCCATGAAGAATGAGGATGAACTCGCGTAAAAAAGCGCATCCTCGAGCTTGCTTTTGTAGCGTCCTAGATAAGATGGGTGAGATTATGCAGAGGCGAGATGGTGCACATGATCGACCAAGCGGGAGAGGGTGGACGCAAGCGCGGAGCTGCAAACTGGCGAAAATCATGTGTAGGTCATACAACTCTTAGACTAACAAAAGTACTAGCCATCATTAAATAAGAGAGGACACGTAGGACATGGCTAAACTTTCAGGACGAAGTAAGTACTGACTGGAATATTGCCTTACTGGCGTACCTGCCGTTAAAGTAGACCTAGCCAGTGGATAGTAGATGTAGAAGTGCGGATTGAGGAGGAAGACAATCGAGCACGTTTGTGCTCATGCCTACGTTTGCCAGTACTAAGACTTCAGCTATTAGGAGTCATGCAGTTGTCAGATCTAGAAGCGGCAAGTGGCATCATACCTAGAAAGCTCCTAGTATTTGCTAAGATGACGGAGTTATTGTAACATAGGGCTTGTTTCCCGTTTTAAACTTTTTTGTTTTCGAAATTTTCCGATAAAATGATTGCTTCAATGACATTCGTAAAGTTTTTGTGATGAAAGCCTTGTCTTCCCACTTCATAAGAGTGGAGAATCGAAATACTAAGCATAAATGTTATGATATTATGGGCCCTCTTTTAAGGATCAATCGATGAGGAGAGATTTCTGATGGCTCAAAAGAGCTAATAAACTCAATCGGATATGCACAGTTTGGGACTCTTCCACGACTGTTTTAATATAGTGATAAGTTTTCTTGGTTCTAGTGATATTAACATCCTCATTTTAAGGTGCCTAAAGTGCCTTTTCTCACAGCCAATTATAGTTTGTAAAGATAGATTCAATTTTGGAAGAATTTTAAAGCTTCAAGTGATGCATAATTTCTCAAAACACTTTGCACGAAAAGAAATCAAATCTGTTAGTGAAGAAATAGAATTTTGCCATAATTAATTTCAAGAAGTTGGCTAGCAAAAGCTGCTGCTGAAGTGTTTCCGCCAAAATGCTCTATCATATTCTTAAGACTGTTCGGTCTAAAACTTGCAGCGACTGTTTATGAGTCAATGTGCACACATCGCACATCCTCACTTTGGCCTGACCGTTTGCTTATGTTGCACATCGGTGTATCAGATGTGTGCGGAGTTTATAACTATCCACTACACAAAGGGTATCCGCGGTATCTCAGAAAGCAACTGCCATAGTGATTTCTCTTTGCTCTTACATCAATTAATATCAAATTAAACATAAATGGGTTTTTAGTTCCTCAAGGCGTCTCCAAAAATACCAACCCTAAAGATAACATAAAAGAATACTAAAGGAATAACAGCCAAACCCAACTCTACAATCAAACTTTACGTGTTGAAATAACCTGATTTTTTAGCCAGCCATAGTTCTGAAAGTCCTTTGCCTTGTTTTTTTTTGGCAATTTCATATATTACTGGTGCTGTTAGGACTTAACGTCATATATCTCCATAACAATTTTTCATTATTCCATTTGTATGGGAGGTGCCACGCCCCTTCTCTCTCACCCCTTATTTTCTTAGTGGTGTTAGGGATTGATCCAATTGAACTCTTTACTGGATTTCAATGTTCTTGGAATACTTCCAGAGTTATGCTGTATCAACATTCCATTTGAAGTTATGTTAGCCTATGACATCTTTGGAAGGTTTCTAGTGGGTGATTCAAAATAGTTGTGATCGGCCGATCCGCGTAGGGCGCAACCCGATTTATACCTACATACAAACATTCATAATTTTAACTTTTTATATATAGATAGAACTGTGGATAGACTGAAGTTAGCAGAAAATTTTACGGCGAAAATTAATAAACATCCAAAAGGAATCACAAACAACTCTGTAGTCAGACTTTAGCTGTTATAATAACCTAAGTTTGTACGGCAGCCATAGTTCTGAAAAATCCCATTTTAAGAAGTGCCACGCGCCCCCTTTTCCCCATTTCCACATTTTACTGGAGGTGTAGGACTTAACCTCATATAGCTTCCTTGCATTTTCATTATCCTACCATTACTACATCCAGAGATATGCACTATCATAAATTCCATTTATATGAGAGGTGCTCACGCCCCTTTCTCCTTCAGAAACACCCCGACCACCCCACATTTTCTGGGGGTGTTAGGATTGGCCTCATATAACTCCTTACTGAATTTCAATGTTCTAGCATGAATACCGTCAGAGTTATGTAGTACCAATATTCATTTTGCATGGGAGTGCCCACGCCCTTTTATATATCGTTATTATTTTTAGCCTGTGACCATCCTTGGAAGGTTTCTAGTGGGTTGTGCAAATTTGGTTGTGATCGGTCATACATACATACATACATAATTTTGAATTTTATATATGTATATAGATTACTGGAATAATAGCAAACGATTACAGTATACACAATTGTGAAACCGTTGAACGCTCTCAGTACGAAAATTGGTTCACCAGGTTACTTTCATTTATTGATCTAATAGCATCTAAGTCAATACTTAAATAAAATGTTGTTTTTAAATTCTGGATATTTTTATAGTGTATGAGTGTAGTGACATTTGTTAAATCACGGAATAAGCAAACGAAAGTTAGAAACCAGTGTGCCTCTACTATGTCATTAGGTAACTGGTCGATAGCTTGCTAATAACAGAAACAATGAATCAAAGAGTAAAAGAAAATATGCTATATAAGATAAAAAGAGATAACATATTGTTAAACCTCAATATCATTTCGATGTCTCTCTAGCAACATGCAAACAGGTTGTATAGTATCTACATATAGAAGAAGTTAACACAGTTGCATTATTTCTTGTATTTAACTTAAAAAGAAAGAATAAAAAACATACTGAATAACTTATCATTCAACCAAGTCTTTCACACTAAAACAAACAATGGCGGTCATTTATTGTACCGCAACCACATATCAATTTACAGTCACTTGATGTGCATGCATTTATTTTTTATTGCACCGTCAGCCATCAATACATACAAATATACGAACTAAATTGAAAAGATTTTCGAGCAGTAGCAAATAAATTCAATTCATCAAACTAAGTAGTTTAAGAACATTAACTATTTACGTAGCCGCTGTTAACATTATATGTAAGTATATAAGTATTTGTACCTTTTAAAAAAAATTATAGGTAGAAAGTAGAGATGTGAGGTACATTTTTTTCTAGATATCGATTATTCTGTGAAATGATTCATGCAATTAACGAAAGCTTCTTTTCGTTATATATATATCAAAGGTGCTTACGTTTTGACATCAATTGGCTGGCCAGCAGTGAATGAATTGCGATCGATTGATGTACCATTTTGCTTTAAGTGTGCGCCATGGCAAAGCGAACACAATTCAGAGCAGTGTGTGTTCTCTGAAAAAGATAGTTTAGTGGGCTGTAAAGAGTCATTGCTTGAGCTGTCTTGATTTATGTCAACCTACTGCGGTGGCCGCCGTGATGTAATGGTAGCGTGCTCCGCCTACCACACCGAGGACCCTGTTCACGCCCCGGGCAAAGTAACATCAACATTTTAGAAATAAGTTTTTTTCAATTAGAAGACATTTTTTCTAAACGGAGTCGCCCCTCGGCAGTGTTTTTGGGCAAGCACTCCAAGTGTATTTCTGCCTTAAAAGCTTTCAGTGAAAACTCATTTGCCTCGCAGATGCCGTTCGGAGTCGGCTTAAAACAAGTAGGTCCCGTCCCGCCAATTTGTAGGAAAAAATAGAAGGAGCACGACGCAGATTGGAAGAGAAGCTCGGCCTTAAATCTCTTCGGAGGTATCGCGCCTGTCAGTTATTTTATACTTCATTGCGGCCGCCTGGTGTGGCTGTAGCGTGCTCCGCCTACCACACCGACGGCCCTGGGTTCAACTCCTGGGCAAAGTATTACAAATTTAGAAGAAAGCGAGGGCGCCCTTCGGAAGTGTTTGCAAACACTCTGAGTGTATTTCTGCCAGAAATTCTAGTTAAAACTCATCCAGCCTTGCACATGCTGTTCAGCATCGGAGTAAAATTATGTATGTCCCGTACCGCCATTTGTAGGACAAAATTAATTAATCTTCGCAGATTATCGCACCTTGCATATATTTTTTATTATTTTTATTTACTTCACTGCTTGAAGTTTGAGCCAACTTTCTAAAGCATTCAACGGTTCGACAATTTTTTCAAACTGTTTTGTACTTTAATGGAAACCCCTAATTTTTTGTGTTTGTATTTTATTCAGTTTCCATTTAAAATTTATTTTACAATAACTCTTAATCCTTAAAATTGTTCAAACCAAAACCAAACATTTCAAAAATGGAAGCTTGTTTCACTTTTGGTTTTAAAACAAACCTCGCGAGTGTAAACTTGGTTCTGAAAATTTTAAAATAAAAATTTCATTTGTGAAAATAGCTGCAAGGATTGCAATGGGGGATCCAAAAAGCCTGGGATAATAGGAGTTGAAAACATTGGGATCCCTAGTATGTAGCTAAAGAAATTTGCTTTTGCAACAACTACGCCTTGACAGCAATGGGTGGCCAGCACTGAATCAATGCGATTTGATTTGATGCGATGTAGATGGTGCTTTGCCAGATACAGATCCGGTGGTAACAAGCACCATTAAGGTAACAGCCCCACCTTCACGGGATTGATATTGAACATATTGAACATTATACTCAAGAAACCTCGTGACGTCCGAGCTCAAGCTCGCAACTAACGAATAATAAACTGTGAGCAAATTAGAGTTCTATAAGTAATGGAATCATTTAGAAAACTCTTTAATCGAGGTACTCATATTATGTAATTTTTGCCCAAAATTTAAGTGACACCTGTACGCATCGATATTACCGTCATAACTCCTTTCTTTCTCTACCATTCTTCCAACTTCTTTTACCTTTCTTTTTTCCCTTGTTTCCCTACTTCCTTCTAACTCGATTAATTAAATTTTTTATTCTTTTTTTTCCACTTTTCCTTATTTTTCTCGGTCTTTCGAATTTGTTGTTCCTATTTGGTTTATGTACGGCGTCTAAATCTTTCTCTAAGAATGGAATTGCGCTCATATTAACTGCACAATGTACGTAGCTAGCAGTAACTCACTGTAGTGACCGCGAGAAACACACATCAACGACGCACAAACTAATGATATTATGAGCCTAAAACTCTAGAGTTTATAATAATCGTCCCTCGGATACAAAATATCGATATGATTTTTTATAAAGATCATCATTTATATCGATACTGTGTCTTATTTACCATCTCTAACAGTTTAAAAGAAAGGGTCATAACACAAATGCATACTTGATTGTATTGCACAGTTTAATATTGAATTTTAAGTTAATGGAAAATTTGTTTGCTATGAATTGCCTTGGCAATTTGTTACACATCACAGGGCGCAACAAGAAGAAAGGACCTGCATGAAAGGATACATATGAACATACATACGAACATTCGTATAATGCAAGCAGCGGCCAATTTAAAAGCAGTAACTGTTTCAAGGAACGGAGCTGGAAATTTGTGTTGACATTTCCAGAACAGTTGTCAACTGCTATTTGTTGCTCAATCCAACTGCAGAAATTTCTGTAAAGTGTTTTTTTTAGTGAATTTTCGCTAACAGCTAAAAGATACTTGTTAAATTTAATTTTCGTTGAAAATATACATATTGTATTAGTGCAATTCCTCTTATTTGCAACCTCTACTAACATTCGAATCACTAACTGTTGAATGAGTAACTCCACTGTTCAATAATGCAAAATGGCTTACACTTATACTTCGCAACTGATAGCTTGCTTAAATTAAACTGATTGTCGTGCCACAACTGTTGCTGCTTTTTATACTGTTTGGTTTTCCTCGTTGACATATTTCTAGGCGCTTCTATTTCTAGAATTTACTAGTTAGTTATCAGCTATAAATTTCTCAGCTATAACTACAGATGCACGATTTTATAGCTTCTCTCATAGCTCATGGCGCGTGTATATGTGAGTGATACTTGCACAAATGATTGCATACTTTTGGGATTATCTCAGATATATGCATGGTTTTTGTGCGTTACTCTCCGCTGCTTGTATGGACATATGTATAGACATAATGATTGATATATTGATGTGCATACAAGTCCTGCTTAGTGTTGGCTTAGAGATGACAGTATCCCTTAGTGTTGCTAATATTGTCACAATATGTAAATACTAACGTAGTCGTACTCCCAGTATATTAGAGGCTATGTTTACTGTTACGGAGTAAAGGTAAAGTCGAAGAAACAGTTAGACCCAATTTTTTTCACTTTAGTTACCTTGCCTGGAGAC
>JARSSU010038419.1:0-46562 GCA_029619165.1 Eurosta solidaginis
TGTTATAAAAACTGGGCGTGGCTTCAACCGATTTCGCCCTTTTTCACAGAAATAAATTATCGTCCCAGAATCTTCGCCTCTATCAAATTTCACAAGGATTGGTAAAATTCTGTTCGACTTATGGCATTAAAAGTATCCTAGACAAATTAACTGAAAAAGGGCGGAGCCACGCCCATTTTGAAATTTTCTTTTATTTTTGCATTTTGTTTCACCATATCATTACTGGAGTTTGGATGTTGACATAATTTACTTATATACTGTAAAGATATAAAATTTTTGTTAAAATTTGTCTTAAAAAAATTTTTTTTTAAAGTGGGCGTGGTGGTTCTCCGATTTTGCTAATTTTTATTAAGCATACATATAGTAATAGGAGTAACGTTTCTGCCAAATTCATCATGATATCTTCAACGACTGCCACATCACAGCCTGTAAAACTTTTAAATTACCTTCTTTTAAAAGTGGGGCGGTGCCACGCCCATTGTCCAAAATTTTATTAATTGTCTATTCTGCGTCATAAGTTAAACTCACCTACCAAGTTTCATCGCTTTATTCGTCTTTGGTAATTAATTATCGCACTTTTTCGGTTTTTCGAAATTTTCGATATCGAAAAAGTTGGCGTGGTTATAGTCTGATATTGTTCATTTTAAATAGCGATCTGAGATGAGTGCTCAGAAACCTACATACCAAATTTCATCAAGATTCCTCAAAACTTACTCAAGTTATCGTGTTAACGGACAGACGGACGGACGGACGGACGGACATGGCTCAATCAAATTTTTTTTCGATCCTGATGATTTTGATATATGGAAGTCTATATCTATCTCGATTCCTTTATACCTGTACAACCAACATTTATCCAATCAAAGTTAATATACTCTGTGAGCTCTGCTCAACTGAGTATAAAAATAGATATTCATACTAGCAGTGGCTAGGTATGCTCCGAAGAAATCTTCACTAATTGTTCTATGACTGGAGACTAACTAAGAGAAATGCTTGGAACGTGTTCCTTCTGGCTGATCGCAAGGAATTACTATCGCACTTCTTAAATGATGTTGATAGGTTCATTTTCGATTTCAAATGGTTGGAGTAAAATGTCGATCAAACGATAACTTACTTACTTTCTTAATTGGCGCTTAACTGTTTAAAGGGATTTGGCTCCAACTAGGCGCGCGAGTCACATCTTCGCTCTGCCAACTGGTGCCAATTGGTCACACCAAGGGAGTTTAAATTGTTTTTTCACCTAGTCCTTCCAGCGATGTGGGGTTCCTCTGCTTCCATAGGCGGGTTCCGATAAAACAAAACTTTTTTAGCCGAAGAGATCAAACGATAACAGTCTTATAAAAATGCTTCTAGGTTCCGGTTCCGGGTGACCCAATAGGTCGATTCAAAATGGTTTTTCCTCCTACTCCAAATGTCATTAATGTGCTGCCTTCAGTGCCCTATATTAAAGAGAGAGTATCATGCCATTGCGAGTGTGAGTTTTGTTCATCGAGAGCGAACCTTGTTAGGCCAAAATAGCTCTTGCTACTTCATCTTGTATTTTTTTTGGCTGACATTATGTGCGGGCGATAAATTTCGTTTTCATAGACAAAGATCTGCTTGAGAGGTTAACAACGGCTCCTTTTCGAAAAATGTTTCTTATTACTTTTCGAATTTGGATGCATAAGTATATATGTAGCAGTATGTGTTGAGTTCGATGAATGAAATGGAAATCAAGTAAAGCTCGTTAATTACTGCCGCTAAAATATCGTAAAATGAGGCGTGTTCAAGAGTCACGGCATATTTACACTTTGCATCGCACGTTGATGGCTTGTGTCAGTGGCTGATGACTTTTGCTGCTGCCATTGGATGCCGCGTTGTATTATTGATGACTTCATTGCGAGATTGTGGTATGAGGCGTTTGAGACAGCCAGTGTCACTTCGATGTAACTTTTTGCCATACATTTTCAGATGTACGAAAATTTGGTTCATGGCAATTGCATTAACTAAACGATGGAAATTTTTTTATTTTAAGACATGATTTCCCTTTTTGCTAAGCTAAGCGACTCCATTGGGAAATCAGCATTTTTAGAAAGTGAAGGGGCGGTCAAATTAATAAGGGAGGGTTTAGCTAAAAAAACATTTTATATGAATAAGCATACACACTTACACACATAAACTTATGGAAAGAAGGCAACAGCAGGATGCCAGGTGTCATATTTTATTCATAACTTCCTTGTACTCGCCCGTATCGATCAGCGCATATGACACGAACTCACGTAGAAGCAATCTTCGACCGAGGCATACATATGTTAACATGTGTGGCATGCGGCTAAAGCTCTTGCCGGCAGTTGTATGACGAGCTCTCGAGCGCCATTGGCCACTTGTAATTCTAGCCACTACATGTAAGCGTAAACAGCAAGCTGTCAAGGTTTTAGCTTGGATGATGCCGACCAAATCGATGCTTGAGACGTGCACTAATTGAGTTGGCTATTTTTTTGCCTCAAAAAAATAAGAAAGCGACGCTGAACCACATTTCACACTTTAAGCGCACTGGTAGTAAATGGGACATATATTTACGAATATATATATATTAGGGTGGGCCAAACTAATATGTTTTTTCCGTTTTGATATATTGAACATATTATTCAAGACGTCGAAAAAGATAGCCTGTAAAAACAACAGCTTTTTGCTTTATGGTTTAGGGGTGCTTCATCGCGCCTTTAGTTTTTCCGTCAGTTTTTTCTCCTCATGGGAGCAATGACTCCTGGACAGCGCCACGTCAAACAAATCCTCCTCAAGGGTTTGGGAGGAGTTCGCTCGATGTCACTCTACTGTGTTGGAGATTTATCTGTAAAACTTGCAACGCCAATTGGATATTTGCCCCCCAATACCTTCAACGTGACCTCAGCGTCCTTCTCTTGCACTTTTGGTTTAAAGCTTTCGAGGTCCTCTATCTCCATTTGGTTTATCCCTTACTTTTATAATTTGTTTCCTCCCAACACATTCATCGTGAGGTAAACGTCATCCTCTTGCACTTTTGGTTTAAAGCTTTCAAGGTCCTCTATCCTCCTTTTGGTTTCACATCCGCGAAGTGCCAAGTCGCCACTTTTCTCACCCTTTCTTGCAGCTTTCGAGGTTGTTGCTTTCAGGTAGTTACTACCTTGCTATTGAGGCCCATATCTTGTAAAACTTAAGACCCACTTCTCACATCTATGTGGCTGGCCTGCCTGTCAATCGTGTATTTTTTACATAATAAAAGCCGGCTTGTAGTCTACAGCCGAACATTGTTTCTTTATTCTGTCGTTCGAAGTTTTATTTCTCCTCGTATGGGTTGCAATACTCAGGTTTTCCCGATGCAAATGTCTTAAACAACCTTCGGCCTTTTTCTACCACTTGACACGGACCCATTTCAAGCGCAAGCTTTCTAGGTCTGTTGCTCTGGACAATCCCTAATGCTGCATGTACAAGATAGCACTCTCACTCCCTCTGTTCCGTACCCTTCTCCACCCTACTTTTCCACTTGCACTCACCTGCAGCTCCATCACGGACGAAAAGAAACTAAAATGATTTACATTTGGGATCACCCTAATGCGGATGTAGGCATGTATTATTTTGTATTTTGATATATGTAAGTATGACCAAAGTGGTATGACTTTGAGAAATAATAGAGTAATTTCAGATGTATACAGCAAGAGAGTTGCACACTTGAGTTTAATCATCCCTTTTTTTTCTTTTCTTCATCTTCGTAGATACCAGCCATCGATAAGCCACTATCAGCTAATATCATAAAGGGAGATTATGACAGATGTTTAAGACGATGCGAATTCGATTATGGATTTATAGCTTTTACATTTTATATCAACTTTATGGTTTTACAGCTTTCCTCTGAGCAAATTTTGTAAATAAATATGTAATGGTTTTGGCACATGTTATTATTGGTTTTGCAATTTGGACAGACTTCTCTTTATGGTTTCAATATTTGATGGGTCGAAATGATGAAGTTGAGACAATACCCTTAGGACATCAAAACTTATAGCCACACGGTGGTAGGGATCTTAAAAAAAAACTGGAAATTTTTCCGACTGCTGTCATTGTGTTAGCACAAATTTTTTGGAAATAATTTCCAATAGAAATCACCAATGGTAAACTAAAGCTGCTACAGCAACAACAACGACAACGTGAACACAAGATAGCGAAAGTTTCACATACCCAATGTATGCAGGAGAGGTAGTGGCAATTTATACAAGGTTAAAGGGAGATACTTATACATTGGATGAGTATTCTAGGATGCGTCATGCGAGTATTCCAGATGCGTGTACAGAAAGACAGTGCGAGAGCTGCAGCACGCTGGCAGCTATATAAACAACCTTTGCAAGTGTGAGGCTGAGCACGTTTTGTGTTCTTGACTTGCACGCTCACACAATTAAGGACGGCCACAACTCTTAGGAACGAGACAGCTATCAGGTCTTGAAGTAGCAAGAAGGAAGATTTAAAAAATAGCTCGTACTTTCCCAAAGTTTCTAGTAAGCACCCTTGCCTGCCGCCTGCTTAGGTGAACGAATGTACGCTGGTTACGCCTCAAAGGTGGTTGAAAGCAAGCCGGAGACCAAAACCTTTTAAGCCTTAAATTTGAGAGATATAGGGATAGTGTCTATAAGATGATTTGCAACCAGAGGATATATTCGGCTGTGTTGGACTGGAGCCTTTCCGATAAAAGGCCACCACAGCAAGAAGCGCTACTGTGGGGGACAGTTCTCCCTTAACATATTTATGTGTGAGAGAAAATAGAGTCGCAAGGCTGCTATAAGTGGAAAGTCAGACCTTGTTGTTGTTGTTGTTGTAGAGATAAGGACACTCCCCGATGGCCTTGGGAAGTGTTATCGATGTTGATGGCACTTTGCCGTATACAGATCCGGCATGTTCCAGTACCAAGCCCGACCATCTCGGGACCGATTTGTTATGACCACATACGACATTCTAAGCCATACCGCCCTCCTACCCGCTAGATCCATGAGGAGTTCTGGGTCACCAGAGCCTCGGCTGTTAATGAAGCAGGATTCGCCACGGATAGGTGAGGTTGACAATTGGGTTTTGGAGAAGCTATATATTGCGCTGTCAACATGAAAGGGTTGCTCTACACAACCCCTTGAATCTGTGTGGTATTTTAGTCTCCTCTTACGACACGCATACCTACCGTGGGTATATTCTAACCCCCTAACCCGTTGGGGGGTAGAGAGTGTAGGTAGCGGAGAACCAATGAGTTAAGAGATGGGCCGGTAGGAGAGTATGATTAGAGAAGGAGAGTGCAGCAGTAGTAAAGAGAATGAGATTGTCCCCTCCCAGGAGTTGGAACTCTCCATTATGAATTTTTCAGCACTTGGGAGCCATAGTGGATGCAAGCTCTGGAGAACGCCCTTGGCTTGGGCTCGCGAGGCAATAAAAAAGGGCAAATATAGTTCACTGCAAAAAAAATTGGTGGAAACGAACTTTCGTCTCCTCTTAAAAGGCGCAAAAGACCCAGCCCCAGGGCTATGCAACAGGTGAGCCATATGGACCAGGGATTCATGTTCAAAACTGGAAAAAGAGGGAGCCCAGAAAGGGAGAAGCAACAACCTCGAAAGGTGCAAGTCTGAGAGATGTGGAAAGTTGTGGATATTAATTAGCTGCAGAGCACGGCTGTGAAAGTGGGTGATAAGGCAAAGGGCTCAGTGCTACCGAATCTTCCGTTATTCCCAAGAGGAATGACGTTGCGAAAGAGTGACGTTTCATAGCAGTAACTGTGTCGCTAAATGTTTTCCAAAACGTGGAGGAAGTTGTTTCAAACTTCCCAAACTTCTATAGGAAGGATACGCGCTCTTAATTGGATGAGGCTGAGAGAGCGCCAAAACCTAGAATACTAAAAGGCGTGGCATGTTTTCTATCTACGATGAAGTCGAAGAATGCGCCACTCCATCTGGAGCAGCTGAAACTCAATATATCGGCATAGGATTGGAAAGTACTTGGCGTATATCGGCCTCCGGAGAAGGGTCACAACTACATACTCCAAAAAAAGTGGTCGGAGGATGTGTTGTACACGGAGCTTGCCCTTAGGCTGTGTTTATCTGTGCCTCGAGAAGGGGAAAGAGTATAACGTAGACTTACTCACGAAGGTGTTGGAGGGTGACAAAGAGCTTTATGTGAGTCTTAAAGATAAACACAGTAAATGGCGTTCAGCAGTCTTCTCCTAATACTTGCGAAAGGAATTTTGAATCATTGCTACTGAGAATTCAGCGTTTGCCACGAAGAACCAGAAGGCAGGGTGAGAGCTAACGTCATAGTGAGGAAATAACTATCTGTCTAGTCTGTGTTATGTCAGGATTTTTGGAAATGTATGGGAAAATTTTTTGGCGGGATTCTGAATGTTGTGACTACAAGATATATATATTTTTATACCCAGCTGAGCAGATCTCACAGAATATATTATTTTTGTTCACATAACGGTACCCCATAACGGCATAAACTAATCGAGATAGATATAGACTTCTTCTATATATCAAAGTAATCTGAGCGAAAAAAGAAATTCATTTAGCCATGTCCGTCCGTCCGTCCGTCTGCCCGTAAACACGATAACTTTAGGAAATTTTGAAGTTTCTTAATGAAATTTGGTATGTAAGTTCCTGGGTACTCATCTCAGATCGCTATTTAAAATGAACGAAAGCGGACTATAACCACGCCCACTTTTTCGATATCGAAAACTTTCGAAAAACCGAAAAAGTGATTTAATTCATTAGCAAAGACGGATAAAGTGATGAAACTTGGTAGGTGACGCAGAACAGAAAACTAGTAAAATTTTGGACACTGGGCGTGGCACCCCCCACTTTTAAAAGAAGGTAATTTAAAAGTTTGGCAAGCTGTAATTTGGCAGCTGAGTATGTAATGCTCGGTTACACCCGAACTTAGCCTTCCTTACTTGTTTCATACTCCTTTGGTGTTTCACTTCAAGGTAAAGCAATGTCAGTAATATGTCAGGTTCATTTGCACACTGCTCTGTTATTTTGACGGTGTGCCAGAAGCGATGAAAATTACGCACGGCGCAGTTAAAGTGCAAACACTAACTAAAGTCATTAAGTGCAACTCATGGTTGTGAAACAACAAACGATAGGGACATAAATCTCTGCAGAAGTGCAAAGTCAAATTACAAAAGTGCATAAATTCTACAAAAAACCAATAAATGCACGCACCTAAAGATATGTGTGCGTAATTGGCCCACATATGCGACTATGAGTTGCAATTAAAATCGACAAGTCAGAATAGCCGCCATCGTCTCCTTTGCTCTTATCTCGTCTAATGGCTATACAAATGGTCAACAGCACACCTTTTTATGATCATTTGGTTTGCACCTGTCGATCGGCATTAACCTCTTTCGCGGTGGTCAACATTCCAGGCTAATGTGTCCACGCCATTTCAATTATGTGGCAAAAAAACGTTAACGTCTACTATGAATGCATAGATCTATGTAAATATGAACCTACGTACAAAGTTGGGAGTGCAGCATACATAGCTAGCTTTAATTTGTTAGACACGCATACATTCACATATACGATGGCTGTATAATTAATCAAGAAAACGTGTTTAATGCGTCGCCTAATCGCCAACCATCTGCTTGCAACGGCACGCCTGCCACAAAAGCTATGAAGGCAGTGGCGGATCTAGGATTTGGTTATGCTTGAAATTTTATCACTTTCAAATTTTGTTTTTATTTTCCATGATGTGTTAAATAAATGTATACAGAATATAAAATGACATGACAAAACGAGGATTTTCAAATTAAAAAATAAATAACTTACTAATAAAGTACAAGCAATATTTTCTGAAATGAAGTTCTTCTTTTATTCAGCACACTCGAGATAATGATATAACAACCATATAAAAATAGTCATAAAAAGCGTTTCTTTCAAACCCACTTATTGCTGGTTCAATCTTCTATCGACCAATCCAAAGATTCGAGTAGTCGGGGCTTCGATTTACAGAAAGAGTCGGTTATTTCTTCAATGTCCGTTTCTATTTCGTTGTAGACGTCCCTAGTGCCAGACCAGTCAGTCGATTTTGCAGACATGTTGACTCTCAAATAAGTCTTCAAGCGCTTTAGTATAGAAAAAAAACGCTCTGCGGTCGCTGATGTCACGGGGATAGTCGCAGATATTTGCAACAGTGTAGTCACTTTTGGAAAAAATGAAGAAAAGTGTGCTGATTTAATGATTTTCAGGGCATCAGTAGCTGTTTGAGGACTCTTGAATGGATCACTTTTGCAATGGTTATGCCACAATAAAATCTCATTTTTCAGCACTGTCTCATTATGACTGGTGAGATCTTCTTTATAAAATTTAGCAGCAACTACAATTTCTTCCATCGTTACTCCTTCAGAGTATGCTGGAATCAGTTCCTCCAGAGGCAGTATTTTCAAAAACTCATCTTTGAACCTTGACGTCAATGAAGAAATCATGTAGTCCAGGAAAGGGTAGTAAATTGTAGCTCTGTATTTCGGGTTTAGTCCCTAGCCCTTTTTTTGGCCCTCTTTAAAATGTTTGTCCTTTTTAGGCTCCAAATCTATTTGGGCAACTCGGATTGTGAAATTTGTAATTATGCATCAAGTGACATCGACATTTATTTATTTTTTTCGTTATGATGATGTGGCAGCTTGGTAATCAGCTGATAATAAAACATTAATCGATTATCAAGTGTCATCACTTACACAACGAAGAAATGAAAAGGTAAGGAAATATTTTGCATAAAACGCCACAAAAAATTTTTTATCAGATATTTAATAAAAAAGCAAGTGCCAGCAACAGCAGAAAACTTCGAAAATGAAGAAAGCGGTGAAAGTGATGAAATGTCGCTTCGAAGACAAAACGAGCCATGTGTACCGGCGTTAAGTTTTTTCTTATATTTGGCGGAACAAAGTAATTGCTGCTTACTTAAAGTATTTTTATTATTAAAAATATAGTTCGAACGGAGGGGGCTTTAACCCCATAGCCTCCCCCCTAGATCCGCCACTGAATGAAGGCAAATAATATAAAAAAAATTAGAAAACGTAGCTTACAGCTTTATCTGGCTACTGTATAAATATTTTTCTTTTTTTGGTATTTCTATTAATTTACGTAGGTGTGTGCCACTCCTTCTCGTTTATATTTAACTTGCTTCTTCTCGCTTTTGCACAGGGACCAAAGAGCATCATAAGATGTACACTAGTACGTTCTTTATTACTCAGACTATAGACGACCTCCCTGAACAAACTTGTAACCAGGTCGTCGCTTGAGACATCAACGCAGAGCTGTCAAATGGATACCGGATGGGTAGTTTTGAGCACGGCACTACCCCGACATATCGTTGGCCACGCTTTGCTAACTCACTCCATGATGTATACTAGTATGGGAAAAAGTGCTGTCTTACGCTGCTGAATGGAGAGTGATGGAGGATTTTACGTAAAATAAACATAACTACCGCAACTTACAACTAAGGACAAAGTCGAACAAGAAGAGCGCCCCCCCATTAAAGCCAGATGAGATGCCTCTAAGGTTGTTGCTACAAAATCCCCACTAATGCTCACACTGGCGCTGGGCAGATAGTCGAAAGTACCGAAACTGTGAACGGTACGATAGAAGTGACCATGCGCTGATTGAACCACGTCTGCAGCACCTCAATGCCACGCTTGGAGATATAAAAAAGTGTATAGGTGGAGCAATGAAATTATTAAGCTACGTACGTGCCACATAATGCGAAGGCTCCCAGCCCTCGCACGTAGTGTGTACGGGCAACTGGTGCCGCCAAAAAGCAAGCAAACTAAATTGCTGGAAAAAACCTTTGCCAAGAAGTAAATCAGTATCCTTGACGACAATAGTACACAATTGTAATGGGGAAAATCGTTGACCGAATCAAGCGATGAATGGGTGAATCAGGGCAAGCTGTGAAATAACGTCGATGCTCTATTTCTAACCCGCCCAGACAGAGAGAGCAACCACGTCGCTCACGAAGATCACGATACGCAACCTTTTAGCAATGGCGAGCTAAAAAGTCAGGACATTCCTCGCAAGGAGGAAGATGTCACACCTCGCGCTCATACTGAAAGCAAAGAAGACTCCGACTCCCGCCGACAGGGCCGGGGAAAATGATGGAAAGTCTCCTTAAACTACGGCTGACAGCAGGAATTGAGGATGTGGCGGCATGGCTTACGAAATGGCCACTCACAATAGACGCCATGGCCGTGGTTATACTCATATATTCTGTAGGAAAGCGAAAATGATGTAACACTAAACATGCCAATTGCCTATTGGGTACAGCGGATGTGAAAATGCCTTCAACACCGTCAGGTGGTACGAAATGCTTCATGCGCCTAAGCACTCTTTCAAAGTCTCCACATATCTATTTGTATTTTAAAGATACTACCTAAATCAAGTTCGAATAACTGCGTCTGGATTCGGTGTTAGGTCCAGACCTCTGGTACGCCACGTCTGACAGCCTCCTCCGCTTGCACATGCCATGCTTTCTTATCGCTATCGCAGATGCCATAGCTGCCACTATTACAGTACGTACTGAGAGGTGACACAGCTTAAATTAAATCAGAAATTGGCAGTTTAAGTAATGTTCTCACAGGAAGAGCTATTTCCCACCATATTCAATGTGATGACGGTTGATACAAGCATGTCGAAAAATGCCTTATGTAAGAATGGCTAGCCAGTAAATCTGCTCAGAACACTTTGAACAGGCAAATGAGATGACTGCGCAGACCATCGGTTCCTATGGGCAAGAGAATTGATTTCCGAGCTGCAGGGGTTAACTTCTATTGACGCAATTTTAAACTAGCCACGCCTACTTCCAGGGAGACTAGCTTAAGAGCTCTTGCCGCGTTCTGCCGTACCCGCAGTAATGCAAAACGCATTCCCGCGTGTGGAAAATGCACGAGACGAGGTTAGGTTTTAGGGGGTTGCCCATCAAGATAAGAAGGTAGTCCTACACTAGGAGCGTCGATAGTGGGACTTGTTTTATTTAACTTTTTGTTGTTTCAATTTATAACTGTCACAATCCCTAATTTGCTATTCAGATTTGATTTGTTCGTTCTAACGCTCTTTCTCTCATTCACGCCATTATTCTCGTTCTCTGCAACTTAGTGTTGCTATTAAAAATGTAGCGTCTAATTTAGATCTTTATCGTGTGCATTTAAACAAATGGTTGCCAACATCATTTGATCGTCATAATGATAACAAAAGCAACAATAACACTTACAGCCATGGCAATAGTCAACAATAGCGTAACAATTACAACAACAAAAACAACATTAACATAAACTAACATGCTGTCATGTCCATCAAATGGGAAGTTCTTCGGTTGCACGCAAGCCATGCGCTGCAACAACTTATTCACAAAATCATGCCAACAATAACAATAAACAACAACATAGAAACTAAATACTATAATGTTGTTTAATTAATTCTTATAAGGCAAATGGTTATTATTGCTGTTGTTATCTTTGTATTTAAGTTGTTATATTTGAATGTGCTAAGAACAAGTTGCCTGACGTAGTCCTGCAACAAGCACTTAGCAACTTGGCGTTTGTTGCACATGCACATGATCTTGTCCGAGTAACACTAGCGGATGCTGCACTCATACATACAAACATATTCATCGCGCTATTATTGCTAATGCCTGTCAGCGAACAATAATTTTGTAGACACTTGTTGCTAACGAGAAAGTTGCAGAGGTGATCAGATACACTCAAATAGGTATGTAGATATGTTGGTCATGTAATCGATTGTTTGGATGTTAATAATAAATGAATTATCGAATGAAATGTATCATTCAATCGTATATTAGGCATCTTCACAGAAATGGCGACAACCAATAACGATACTGTTTTCACAACGTAAGCATTTGTTTCAAGTCGATGAAGCAGGTTTCGCAGGCAGGACTGGATCCAGCCCTAGCCTGTAAAGGGCAGTGGTAATAATAAGTATGCCAACAAAAATTATTTTTATACGGCGAAAATCAGGGTTTTAAGATGAATCATATAGAGTATGAGTCTTCAAAAATCAAAAGTGATTTTCCTTTCGCATATACAATAGGAGCACAATTGTCCTATTGAATGCACACTCCTTATGTCGAGGAACTGTACCATTCTGTCTTGAGAATTCAACTGAGAAAATTGATTTCGAGCTCATTTCGCAGATTTTCGCGCATAGCAATTTAATAACGCTTCATAGCCAGCATTTTATGTTACAGATAACAAAGCAATTACCAACTCGCCGATAAACTAATGACTCGTCGACAGTACTATCTATTATCGATAAAAATCCGTAAAAATTCAAAACTCAGCGACACCCGTTGCTCCTGATTTTAACTGTTGTTGCTGTTGTAGCGATAAGGACACCCGCGAAGGTTTTGGAGAGTGTATCGATGTTTGATGTTCCTTTGCCGGATACAGATCCGTACGTTCGATAAACAAACAACACTAAGTATTAGCCAGACCATCTCGTGAACGTTTTGGTATGACCTACCTAACACTCTAGCACATCCGCCCTCGCACCCCTAGATCCATGAGGAACTGAGTCGCCCAGAGCCATGGGAGCAGCGGGTATATTTATGTCTAACCGCTGTGGTCGGGCGATCCTTCATATTAATCCTACAGATTTCCTCTCAAATAGCCCCAAAAATATACCGAAGTAGTCCTGAATTGTTTCTTCAAAAGATAATGAGAGTAGCGAGAGTATAATACAGACCTTTAATATTTTTTGCGATGTCAGGCGATAACAAACGAACACTGTCGCTTATGACCGGTTTAATCGATATAAAACTAATGAGGTTCTTCCAGCTTGTCTCAAAATTATAGGCCAGTGACCCGCGAAATATTCGACATGGATTCCCTAAGGGGAGTAGTTGCAAAGGTTCATTACACTATTTCCAAATAGATTCGATGCCGACCTCAGCTGATATTCGAAGTAATCAGCTGAAGGAGTACACTATGTGAAATGGTCTCTGCGCGAGCGCTTGTTGTCAAAATGGTGCAAAATATGCCGCGTATGTGGTCCTACGACAATTTCTACAAATAAGTTGCGTAGAATAATAGTTTGTGTTCAAAAGTATTTTTGATTTCCTTTCGAACTCCTCCTAGAGACTTCGGTGTGGTAGGCGGAGCACCCCATTACCACACCCTACAACCACAGCACGTCGACCGCCAAGTAATGTGGAAAGGATCCCGAATAATTCCGAAATGGTACCGAAATAGTCCCGAAAGGTCCCGAAAAAATCACCAAAGGTCCCTTAAGGACTCCTTAAAATCCTACAATAAATTACTAAAAATTGGACATTCTTCGAAAGTCTTTCAAATTCGCATCACCTCAAGACTGTGTCGACAAACCATAAAAGTATGTTTTGATATAATAAAATCCTAATTGACCATGGATCAGCACTGGCGCGATGCCTTGCGTAGCAGAAACAAAACTTTGGGTCCCTGTGAACTGCAGAAAATGCCTTATGTAGCACTGCGCCGTGAAGGCTGCTGTTGTTGTTGTGTTGTAGCAATGCTCGCCCACCTAATAGCCGCGACGATCACAAATTGTCATCAATATCCTCTAACGGGAGTCCAAGAAACATTGCCGTTTCACAGGGGTGGACAATAAGGAAAGGGGTGTTAGAGGCGTTGGTTCCACATTACAATTAAAGAGATGGTTGGTGTCATGTGGGGACATATTGTGAAGGCTGCTGCTATACCACAGCACAGGTGGCATTATGATAGGCTTTAGCATAGGAGCAGTGGCTTGGTATGTAAGGCCAAGATGCCTTTGATCTAAGATCTAACCCTAAGACAAAGGGCAGAAAATTTAGGCACAAAAACTCATACCGACAGAGAGTACCAAAAAGCTTTGCTAAGGGCGAGAGCAAATTTTCCAAATTTTTGGTCAATGTGGAGGCTTCGGTGATGAGACGGAGTCTCAAGACATAAATGCGTTAGGTGTTGGCTTAGAGAAAAAAATTCACAGGATCGGACCAAGTTTAAAGATCATTTATTAACGACTGGAATATCTGTAGTTTGTAGGAGCGTTATTGGTTCCTTATTTCTCTTCATAATCTGGTTCAGAATTCGATGGTCTATAGGAATAGTTTTTCGTCGTACATTCATAGCAACTTTCCGTGAATCTTTCGCTATTTTTCAATGTGACGGGAATAAGTTGGTGAAAGAAATAACGGGTAGTAGTTGAAGCGCATGAAGGAAAACTAGAAGAATGAGGTAAAAAGAAAGAGAAACAACAATAAGGTAGGGGAAGAAAAAACTTAAAAGCGGAGCAAGAAAAGAGGGAGTAGAACTGGAAATTGGAAGTTAGGCTGCAGGGTTTTAAATCAAATATTATTTATACATAGCTTTTGTAAGAAAAGGCAAATGAAATAATTATAACCGTAGGTTCGAGCAGTCAGCTAGTAGCAAATATAATAGTGAAACGAATTTAAGGAAATCCTGGTTATTATGCACCTTCTGCTAACGTTCGTATCGCTGAACTGTCGAATAAATAACTCCAATATTCAGTATTGCAATATGGTCTTTAATTAGTCTATTTTGGGAGTATTACAATTATACTTCGATATCACGAACTTCACAAAAGCGTGTTTAAATCAAACTGATTCGCCATTCCTCAGCTTGCGCTGCTTTTTTACTCTCGGTTTCTCTCGTTCGCCCATTTCTCCTAAGGTCTAATTGTTTTCGCGAGAAACTGTTCGAGAATAGTCGTGTCTCATGCTTGGTCACCCAGCCATATACATGTATATTTGTTGTTTCTGCTTTTCTTGTAGCCATATGCGTGTATATGTGTGAGTAACTACTTCTTCTCTTAGCTGATGGCTACATATGTGTATGTGATATACCTCTTCACTTCAGCTACAAGTTATATGTGTGCATGTACATATGTTTGGCTGCTTACTGTATTTGTTGTTGTGATTATTTACTAACAGCATAGTGATGCTTCGTCACAATAGTACCGGAGCGTATCGAAATCATATCCGACAAGGATCTGCCCACACGGAGCAATACTTTGAACCTTAGCGAGGGGTTTTTGTGATTCAAAGGCGATATATTTCTTTTGCGAGGTTGATATCTGAAACTGACTCATGCAGACCACTAAACCACTCTTTGCCTCCTCACTCACAACAACGAATCGAAAGAGGGCAGTGACAATTTTTATTAAATTTTATAAATTAAGTTCTTACTTTTCTATTTTCGATATTTTAACTGAAACTGCAAACAAATCTTAAAATCATTCAAATCCATGCAAGGTGTGAGTCACTTTTTTATGTGGAAGAAAATCTAAACACCCTTCGGGAACAAAATTTCAGCGATCAATGTGAATAGCTTATACTGCAGCCGTTTTAACTTTTATATTGACCGCCAAGCAGCAATTATGGCAAAAATCTCGCAAAGCACAGCATTTAAAAAGTGTTTTAGAGTGCGAGCAATCCATGGAAAGAGTCGGGACGGGGTAAAGCATACATATATATGGTGTCCCAGGGCATATGTGAATAGATGGGAATGAAAAAGCGGATCCGTAAACGTCCCAATTATATTGGGCAAGATTAAGAGAACGCCTTCGAGGTGCACATAATCGACCAAGCGGGAAAGGCGTGGGTCCAAGCGCGGGGCTGTAAAGAGTTGAAGATTATGTGTAGGTCTTACACCCTTAAACTAACAAAGCTGATCCTATTCTTAAAAAGAGTGTACTGTAGACTCATGACGGGTATTCTGACTAGGCACTACCTTCTGGCGACACATGCCTTTAAATTAGGCTTGGTCAGTGCTAGCATATGTAGTAAGTGCGGGTTGGAGGAGAAAATGATCGAACACATTTTGTGCCCGTGCCCTGCGCTTGCCAAGCTAAGACTGCAGCTATTAAGAGTGATACAGCTGTCAGATCTAGAAGCAGCAAGTGGCGTAAATCCTAGAAACGTCTAGTATATGCCAACAGGACGGAGTTATTTTATAACATAGGTCCTGGTTTTTTGATAGGGTGTTTCAGTTTGGTCGTTATATATAAACTTCTGGTAACACTACGGACTCCTTCAGTCTATTCGAGGTCCTAATGGACCGGCCAGTTCAACCTAACCTAACCTTATGTGAATTTTGAGATACCTAGTCCTCATCATCATTCTTATCCTCATAATCTTGTGGTACTAAGATTACAATCCGATAGCCCTTAGAATGATTGAAAATGTACCAAAACGACGATAATGCAGACGTTCAATTGAATAGTAGTCCTATGTTGCATTTTAGTGTAATATTGTATCTTGTAAACTCATTCGGAGCTTTTTGCCGACTAATATAGCCCAGTTGACTGAAAATAATCTCAAGTCTTTGATATATGAGTCAGGCGCGATATATCGAGCTAAATTCCATAATTTGGGCTTCTGTGTGTGTGATATAATTATATCCCCATCGTATGTAATCACTTTGTGTCTTAAATTACTCATGCGATTACAGCATTCAATGAAACGCTAACGGGCGTCACGCACCTACCCATATTTACTAACAAAAAATACAATAGATAAAACAATTACAACAAAAATCACTTCGAGTAAATTGTTCTCAAATGTGCGCACATGCCAGTCGTAATGCCTTCTAAACATTCAAACTGCTCCACCTCTTTTGGTTTGGCATCAATTTGCGCTTGATAGTCACTGGTGCACAGCAAAATTGCTGTCAAAACATATCCAGCCTGATGTCAATTATATGAATATAGAATACGCGCATGCGCCGTGTGTTGCACTTTGCGCGTTTTCGCATAAATCTTGCGTTCATGCAGTTGTTGTTGGCCGGTTGACAGATTCGTTAAAATCTAGCGCTCATTCACCTTAAAAAATCGCGCTACACAATTCGCACATTCACCAACTCAGCCACCAAACATCGATTTTGTAATTGTATATACTTGTTGTTGTAGTTTAGCAATTTTTGTTATATTTTTGCAAGTGTTTCAATAAAGCGTTAAAATTAGTTTCGTTTGGAATGTTTTATTAGCTTCAAGTTCAAAGATCATTCTTGACAAATTGCGTACAAACTGTCTAGCGGAGGTAAATATTTGTGGGTGGAGACGCCAGCTATTGAGAATGTGTAGAGAATGCCTCATTCTACACCGACAGGCTCTATTATTTCATACATACATACATCTATGTGCTCCGCATCGTAAGTAAAACGAAGCGATTTATTTTAGGGAGTGTTATCGATACAACGGGTCTTTGCTGGCTTTAGAACCGGTACCTTGGTAACGAGTCGTAAAAAGACTAAAGCCATCATTTCGGTTCTTTTCTATTTGATTTACCTTATAAAGCCTGTGGCGATAGCAGATAGTCGGCACATCTAGCACGCTGGGTCTTTATAAACCATCGATGACGGGATGATGCATTTAGATACACACATAGCGAGTAGGCAAGATAGCTATCTTGATATGATCATACTTTTCGTGGCAGGTAGAATTTAGGATACCCTTCTTCCATCATCTCAATCCAGAAGCAACACGTAGGTGCAAATGAGCGATATGATACAAGTCGTGGTATTATGCTCGTTTACTGCTGTACGAAATCGGAAAAAAGGGGAGCTACGGCTGGACTGTACTCAAAGCATCTGCAGGCAAATCCATCGTACCGACTTCTTAGCTCCAGGCGGAGGTCTATGCCATAGAAGGAGAATCTACGCTGCTCCAGGTGGGCACCGCCTTAAAAGTACTAGAATCTAACGTGGTGAATTTGTATATCGTGCGGGGGTATCGAGCCTCGCTGTCGTTCATAAGTCACCTCAATATCTCCCTTTGCTAAGTCCCTAAGCACAGCGAATTTGACATAAGCGCGGCCAATAGCACCGTGCGACCACTGCCTGGTTATTTCTTGAAGTAAATAAGACAAGGCAACGGACTTACGGTAAACCAACCGTTATAATTGCGAGGTCTCAAAGTCCTTATGGTCATGTTAGATAGGAAAGGCTTTCTTCTCAAGCTAAAAAAAAACAACCTGTGGTCATTGCACTATTTAACCGATGCTCCGGTGGTGGCACATGCTCACAAGCACCACTTGCAGAAGCTGTTAGGAGGAGAAGGAAGAAGAGATCCTTAACTTGCTCTACCGATGTCTTGGTTTTTCGACAGTCTGATAGAAGTAGGTTAGGTAAATCCTTCGCTCCCACTTAAGTTCATCTGAGAAAGAAAGTAGTTCGTTGAAGTTGACCCGCCACTCTCTGAGTGAATTCACAAAGGATACAAATGTATTCGAGTGGAGTGTGTGAGGTTCCCATGAACGCGTTCTTAACCTTATCTAACCTATAACTTTGAGGTCAGTCAGAGTTGTCAACAAGGCGAGGTTTAAGACATAAGGGCCCCTGTTATCGTCGGTCTAAACGTTGAAGAGTCAGCGCACTTGCGTTTATTAAAAAGCTGTACTACTTAGAACAGTTACATTTATGGCGCTGAAACAAGACCGCTGACAACATCATACGAGGCGGTATGGTGGTACTTCAAAGAAAAGCTCTTCGACAGATTTATTGGTTGCTACGCCTCAATGAAAAGAAATTACCTAAGAATTTTTAACGATCAGCTTTTAGAGCTTTTCGCAAGCATCGGCATGTTTCAGTGAGTTAAGAGCCATCGGCTGTGTTGGATAGTTCAGCTTGTACAAATGAGAGAGAGAGAGACATCCACGTTTAAAGGACCATATGGAGAAGGAGTTCAGATACTTTGGAATCTTCAGTTGAATCCAGGTATATGTAAAACTGGAAACGATTTGATGGCATGCTGAACTGTTTAAACGATTAAGCAACAAAAAAATAAGTAACTAAAACCGATAAATATATTTCTTTGATAACTAAAATTAAATTTACAAAAAATGTCATCGGGTTCAATATTGAAGGATATACAGAACTCCTCAGTAATTTCCCTTACAAATCTTGGCACAAAGACTGATTTTTTGGGAAGAACCACAACTACCTTCTTCTAAGCCCCAGGCTCAGTCGCCTCAGAGTGAGTTGTGGGCTCAATATTTTTTTTGGTTAAAGCTGCCTTGATGTTGAAGGCTCTACTGTTACGGGACTTGGGGATACTAGGTTTATAAGTTTCAGTATATGAGGTGCAGGAACGTTTGTATTGAACATTTGAGTTGGGGACATTTGCAATAGGGTCCATGGTCAGAACGGCATCCGAGGCATCTCTTCGTTTCTTTCGTTATCACGGCTGTCCCTATTAGCTCCAATAGGTCTATCGGTTACACACGTTGTAAGCAAGTGTCATTAATGCCTGAACTTATCGCAGAGAATAGAAAGGTCTTTGGCTACTTCCGAAAATGCATTGCTGGTATATTTAAAGAGCTTAAAAAGATCCACTTCAGCTGATCTAAATTTCAATCTTGACCAACGTAATCCTTTTTCAGTCGTTAGCAAGTTGGTAGTGTGGTAGCGCCCAATTTCCCCTTTCCTTTTTATTTTGGTATTTAGCTCATACCTATTCGAGTAGGCTACAGGCGCTGCGTGAATTATCTTAAATGTAAGCAACACACACGACGAAGCAATTCGTTAGCCGAATTGAAGAAAGGAAGTTGATTTACTGCTCACACTATTACAAATCTTACAGCATTGATTAAGCACTCGCGTGTGATGTGAAAATTTTAATACTTAACTTTTAAATATTTCAGAAATATATGGGCTAATTTTTATTTCAAGTAGCCATCTTTGTAGACTGTACTGGCAGAGGTTAAATCTTTCCAAAATTTAAGATTTTGATTTATATGTTGTATATATATGCCCATGGCTCAACTGAGAGTTTACCCTGTGATCCATATCGAGCAGCGATTTGGCAAAGTGTTTAACATAAGGCCATTCCTCCGGTAGCATAATGGCAAGACCTTACAATTTGGCTGATTTCATAGAAAAATAATTGACAAACATTCGTAATGATATTTATATATATAAAAAGAAGTGTACATTTTGATTGTCACTCCATAACTCGAGAACGGCTCGACAGATTGCCGTGACATTTTTAGGAAAGATACAGGAAGGAGAGATGATGGTTAATTGATTTTGAAATCCCAAACTGGTTTAGCCATATATATATAAAAATCAAATTCTGTGTGTGTGTGTATTCGCTATGGAAACGTATTTCCCATACATCAATCATCACCAAATTTTGGTTATGGGTTCCTTCGATCAACGGGAAGGTTTTAGGCTAAAAATAATTTCGATATATAAAAGGGGCGTGGCACCTCCCATACAAATGGAATATTTAGTATTGCATACCGTTGAAGGTATACATACCAGAACATTGAATTTCAATGAGGAGTTATATGAGGTCAATCCCTAACACCAGCAAGAAAATATGGAATTGGGAAAAAGGGGGCGTGGCACCTCCCATACAAATGGAATATATTATACTGCATATATCTGGATGTCGTAATGGTGAGATAATTAAAATTGGTAAGGAGCTATGTGACGTTAAGTCCCAAAACCTCCAGTAAAATGTGGAATGGGGAAAAACTATGGCTGCCGTACAAACTTAAGTTATTTTAACACCTAAAGTTTGACTGCATTGTTGAGTTTAGCTGTTATGCCTTTTGGACGTTTAGTAATCTGCCGCTGTTAAAAAAATTGTTTAGCTTCAGTTTATCTACATCTTCTATAAAAATCAAATTCTGTGTGTGTGTTCCCTATGAAAACGTGTTTGCTATACCTCGACCATCACCAAATTTTGGCTCGAGGTTCCTTCGATCAAGACGAAAGTTTTTCATATTTCAGAATTAAGAATTTTAAATTTAAATGTTTTTGTTTTTTGGCTATGCGAAAGAACTATCTTAGCTCCCAAAAATGACCATGTTAACAAAATCAATGATCGCTTTCAAAATCAATTTCCTGGTGAAGTGACGAAATAAAAATCGATCGACACAGTTACAGATGAAGATAAAATTGTGAATTATCCAAATGAATTTCTGTACTCCTTAGAACCAAAAGGAATGCCTGCGCATATATCAGCTTTGAAAATTGGCTCACCAGTCATGCTTATTCGGAATGTAATCAAAGCAACAATCATCAGCGGTAAAAGCAATACAATAATATAAAATAAGATACAAGAATAAAATGTTTTAACAGAAAATTTAACCAAATATGTGTACAAAATTCAATTCAATTAACAGAACAATAAATTAAATTATCAACAAACAAAACAGAAAAAATAACGCAACATCCATTCGATCTCGGGCGTTACAACGTGCGCCTGGTAAAGCTAGTCGTCTTTAAAAACATAATTTCATACGCACAATTGAGCTATAAAAAATCCTTAACTTTCGTTATATTTTAATGCGTTAAATAGCTAATTCCTACTTAAAAATCGATTAGCTATTATCTATCCTCAATTAGTACAGATTTTTATTAATTTATAACTTTGCACCCAGGAAATTCTTATACCTACATATATACAGGGTGATACAACATTGCGTGCACATACTACATCTTCGTTTTGCTGGGACCAAGACGAATGGGAAGTCTGCAGTACGTCTGCACATACGTCTTCTTTGTTACATCTTTGTTAATTTGTTGGCTTCCTAGATTTTGAAATTGGTGTGTCGCAAAATTGGTGGATCTCCGTAGAATTTTTCTGAACTTTTCGATTCCGGCGAGAAAAACGCAAATTAGCATACACAAATTTTGCAAAAAGTCTTAATGGTCTTAACTCGAAATTTTTGAGAGTATTTTTGGAATTTTTGAAATATTTTTCTAAAGCATCATATCTGATCTCTTTACGATGAGTAAAGTATGCTCGCAATTGATGATAAACTTTAAGCACCGATTTATCGAAAAAATTTTAAGAGAAAAACGCATCGTTTATTATACCTTTCATGAACATGAAATGGTATATTAACTTTGGTCCGATGTGTGTAACGTTGAGAAATATAGAAGATAGACTCACCATTAGGTATACCGATTTGATCAGGGCAGCGAACTGAGTTGATATAGCCAAGTCCGTCTGTCCGTCTGTCTGCCTGTTTGAACGAAAACTAGTCCCAAAAATTCTGAGATATCTCAAGGAAATTTGGCATAAGGATGTATTTTTGTATTATATTAGACATTTGTCGGATCCGGTAGGATCGGACCATATAACATATATCTCCCATACAACCGATCCTTCAGATAGAAAGATTTTTGGCCATTTCTCCCTTAGTTTCCAATATAAAACGTGAAACTTGGTGATATATGTATATTATAACATATCATAGAAGATTTCCTGTAAAAATCATTTCGATCGGAGCTATATGTGATATATATCCCATACAACCGATCGTTCAGATAAGGGGGTTTTTGCCATTTTTTTTTAATTATCTTAAAATTGTTTAGGTATGTACATCTGTTCACTATATATTTCTTATCTTATACAGCGCATTATGTATTTGGAGATTACGAATGGGATAAGATTATTGTTCAGCCCCATTCATGAAAGGTATGAGTCTTCGCACAGCGAAGCAGTCCCGCCCTTACTTGTTTTTTGTTTGTCTTATTCCCAGGTAGGCGTGGAGGAAGTCTGTTCACTTAATTTTGTAACCCCCTATATATACATAGGTACATATGTATGTATTTGTTTAAAAAAATTGTTCCAATAATATAAGCTTCAAGTAATATCATAAAAGTGCCTGACATGGCCATTGAGATAAGATTCGCTATTGTCGGTGCAACCACCTGCGGTAGGAAAATTTATTTGTAATACGTATGTACATAACTGTAAACGTTCGTTTAACTGATAAGCAAGACAACAAATGGGTTATGGATGGGTAGGGGAAAACGGTGTTTGGTAGGTGTTTGAACTAAAAAGTTATCTTAAAAACAAAAAATAAAAAGTTTTGCTATTTATTTCTAAAAATTGTATATAGCGCGTGTGGAAAGATAAGCACACATGTGTCCATTGGTTTTAAAATTTATCTATTATTTCTACTTAGCTAAGTTGTAAATAACAGTATGGTATTATTTTAATTAAGCTTCAAGACTCCGATAAACAAGTTTTCACATTGCGATTCGTTTAGTAAATTAAGTAAACAATGGAGTGATGTCACTTGTCGCTTATATAAGAAGAAATAATTAAAAACATATATGATCTGATGAAACGCATAAAAAAACAAATGATAACTTAGACTAGTTCATGGTCCTCACGGACCGGCCAGTTCAACCTAACCTAGACTAACTAGTTCGTGTTAATTGAAAATTTAAAAGGCTTTTTATGAAAAGCATTCAATGTCCTAATTTAATGAATTTTCATCAACTCAGCTCATTGTTTCTTATTTTCGATATTTTAAGACAAAACTGCTATGAATTTTGTAACTAAAGCTATGCAAACCAGACTCAGAAACGTTTCCGAAATATTTCGACCAAATTTTCCGTAGGTTTCGAGCTTTTTATTTGAAGTTCCCTGAATTTTTCGAATATGCAGCTATATAGTCAAACTAATTTTAGTATAAGAAAGAAAAAGTAACAGGTTATCAATATTTGCATTTATTTGTAACAATTTTTTAACAATTGTTTTCCGCGGGGTATTTCATTTATCCCTCTCATTTTCAAAAATAAATTCGAATTTTGTGAGCCCTATAACTTGAGCTTTGTTAGTTTTAAATTCATTAGGCTACAAAACTGTATATTAAAAAAAACAGTTATCTCCAAATAAAACGTTCCAAATTTTTTTTAAAAATTTCTCGAATATTTTCGAAAATATTTCTGATGTAAAACAATCACATAGTTTTAGTTACTTAATTCATGGAAGGGATTTTTCAAATATCGAAAACAAACAAAGACGGATTTAATAAACAAAATTTGATAAAAACTGCTGCTGCTATTTTTTGCTCACTGCTTTATATAAATAAATAAATTTAAGGCGCGATAACCTCCCAAGAGTTTTTAGGCCGAGCTTCTCTTCCTTCGGCGTCGTGCTCCGTTTAATTTTTCCTACGAGTTGACGGGACGGAACCTACTTGTTTAATGCCGACTTCGAATGGCATCTGCAAGGCAGAAGAGTTTTTACTGAAAAGCTTTTCATGGCAGAAATGCACTCGGAGTGCTTGCCAAACACTGTCGAAGGGCGACCTCGCTTAGACAAATTTTCTTCTAATTGAAAAAATCTGTTTCTAAAATTTTGATGTTGCTTTACTGGGCGTAAACCCAGGAGCTTCGGTGCGGTAAGCTGAGCACGCTACCATCACACCACGGTGGTCGCTGCTTTATATAGACTTTAATAATATCTAAGATGTAATTTTGTAAATTACTATTATCAAGAAAATATTATATTTTAATTTCCAAAATTTAAAAAAAATTTGTATAGCAAATATTTTAAAGCAATTTGCTTTGTCTGGCAAGGTGCACGGAGTGTTAAAATCCCTGCAGTCAAACCAACTAGATGTATACTAGATGAATACTAGTTTGCCAAAAATCCCAACTAGTATGAGTTCTGTAAATTTTTCATATTAGCAACTGGTATTTTTAACATGGCGATGTCCTACGAAATGTCAATTGCCAGTCTCTGCATCAGCATCATACCAATTGACAAAAAAGTCATTATATACACCAACATTGTACCAGATGCCATACTAGTTATTATATACATCAATATCATACCAACTGACATACTAGTTAGTGTATTCAACATCAACATACCAGTTGGTATACTACTCAGTCTGTGCATCATTGTAATATCAGTTGACATATTATTCGATATTTGCATCAGCATCCTACTGGTTAATAACTAGTCCTAGTTGAGTTGAGAAATTACTTGAAAATTGATAAATTAGCTCAAATTCATTTTATTCATTATATTTCATATATATAAAAAGTATGTATATTAGACTAGGTCGATTTATCAACCGATATCGCGCCATTGATTTTTACAACAGTTTTTTGAAAAAAAAATATTTTTTGAGTTTTGGGGAGTGTTTTGGTCGAAAAATTTACTCTTTCGCCATTATTTTTTTCGCAAGCTCGAAAATTATTTTTTTGGGTATGCGTAGTGGAACTTTTTTTTCTAGAACCCAAATCCTATCGAAAAATCGATGCGCGATATTGGTTAACAAATTGACCCAAGTTAATATACGTGCATATATCACTTTAAAATTTATCACTTCAATACATTATACTTTGGAATAAATTTTGATAAAAATATGTACATATATATTAAACCTAAAAAGTAACGGAATAACACATGCCAATTTTGTGATCGATCAGCGGAGACGGCGGACCATATCCTGTGACGCAATCTCAAGTCACAGGGCTAATTTTATGAGCTCACCATGGCCAGAACATTCCCACATTTAATCCCTCAAGCCAAGAGAACGGCTAGGGTTCATCAAGGATGTCGGCTTGGATGATGTACTGCGAAGGAGGTAAGGGCACAATAGACCAGTGGTCGCAGTGCAATCTTCAATAAAGTATCTATCTATCTAACGGAGAAGGACGAACCAGTCGTGGTTGACCACGTCAAAACAGGCCAAGCTGCACTAGCACCGTCCTATGATTAGTGTTAATGGAGTTCAGAACGGTGGTAGTGATATGCACTTTACGGAAGTCATGCTGATGGCTGGATAACCGAAGAATTTCATTTAATTGAGGGAATCGTAACGGCTTCAAACGTTTTCGTTACTGACCAAACGCATAATATCGTTAGGTACTGGCTGGGTTTCCGGTATTTGGTAGTGGTTTTATCCTTGCCATTCTTCTTTATTCTGGCATGGCAAAGGCTTTTAACGCCAAGTAGAAGAAATTTGCTAGGCTGCTGATGCCCTCATGGCCAAGGTGTTTTGGCATCAGCATAGGTTATCCGTCTGGAACTATTGATATGGAAGGCTTGGCGTTTTCGATATCTGCTTTAACCTCTGTTGATGTAACGGCGAGGGTCGACTCGTCATGCTTGTGTTTATGTGCCCATTGATTTGGACGATATCTAGCATTGTCAATTGAAGTATGGATTGCAAACTGGCACTCGCGCATTTTCTCGAGTCCGACAGACGAAATTCTAGTCGAATAAATTATTCAATACTAACTACTATGAATAACACCATAAAATCATAGTCAATGAACCATTCTAAAACTGACTAGTATGAATAACCCCACAAAATTCTAGCCAATGAACTAGAATGTTTGCTGACTACTTTGGCTTTTGACACATAAAATAACAAAAATGATAAAAAGCATAAAATGACGAAAAAATATAAAAAACAATTGGTCAATCCAAGGCAAAGCGAATCCATACCAAGTGGTGGCAAAGCAAATTCACCCAATTCCCCGTGCAGAAGAATTTCAAGTCAAAAGAAAATTTTCAAAGATTTTGATTAACTGACATCAATCGGCTGTTGGGATAACAACACCATGCCTCCGTACTGAATTCGCCTTGGCTCAATCTTTTTTTGGTGAGCGAAATATAAGAACGAGAGGAATGCCCTTGAAGCAGGGTTGATTTTTATTTCCCACAATTTGTTGCACGAAAATATACATAAGTTTGAACATATTTTAAATAATATTTCGATGTCTTGGAAGGCACTCAGAGCAAATTCTTTGTGTTCTACGCACCCCTCGTCTATTTGCTTTACAATTGAACGGAGAGCCGTTCTCGTAGATCTGCCTTTACTATAGGCATGCTGTGAAGCCGACAGTAACCTCCTTTCCCATAGGTACGGATAAATCATCGACCTCCAACGTTTTAAGAAGAAACGAAGATAGACTGATTAGCCTGAAATCCTTAGATTATACATGAGAGCTTCGTTGATTCAATTCGGAATGGCTTCAAAATATCCAATTATTTTCACATTGATTGAATTCGTAATGGTTCGTTTGTATATCAATATCGCCAATAATGGTAACCCACAATTAAATACCTTTTAATATTTAAAAAAAAGTTCAGTAATAAATTGAAAGTTAGAAAATTATAAATCAAAAATTTTAATTTAGAAAACTAAAAAAAATTGTGGATAAAGACAAGTGTGATAGCTTCTGCATAGACGTCAAAATTACAAATAGAATGGATCACCTGATTTTTAATTGAATATCGCTGTCTCATTCTGTATCTCTTTCTATCACCCGCTGAAGATTGCCGGCTCTATGCGCCGCCATATTGAACACCCTGTCAAAACGCTGCAAAAACGCTAAAAATTAGCCGCATTGAACATCCTGTCAGGCAGTGACGGATAAGATATCCACAATGCTAAAAAATTTTCATAAACAAGAGCTAACAAGATTCAAATTATTTTTAAAATTAAAAATATGAAATACAAAATATATTTTATTGCAAATAAAAAACACCATAGTTTCTCCCGGCCTTCGGAATGAAGGTAACCTTGACCTTGTCCAAGCCTTTTGGTCGATATCTCGAAAACGCCTTCACATACACATCTACCCCCACTCCTTTTTAAAACCCTATTAATACCTTTAATTTGATACCCATATCGTACAAACAAATTCTAGAGTCAGCCCTGGTCCACCTTTATAGCGACATCCCGAAAAAGGCGCCCACCCATAGAACTAAGGCCCACTCCCTTTTAAAATACTCATTAACACCTTTCATTTGATACACATGTCGTACAAACACATTCCAGGGTTACCCTAGGTTCATTTTGCTAAATGGTGATTTTCCCTTATTTTGTCTCCAAAGCTCTCAGCTGAGTATGTAATGTTCGGTTACACCCGAACTTAGCCCTCCTTACTTGTTTCACTTCCATTTAAGTTCAACGCGTTTAAATAGCAAATTGTTTAAATTTCTCGCAACTTTTAAAAGCACACCACCAACTTAAAACCTATTTTAAAAAATTTAAATCGCGCTCATGTCATTTTAAATTTAAAATACGTTTTAAAGATAAAATAGTTTTTGAGTGGATTATAACAGACTTGAAATGATACTTAATTTAAAACCATTTTTCAACCAATAAAACTCTATTTTATTTCGACTATGACTACGGGCCTTTATCTTTTATTGTGAAATTAATCTTTTTCTCAGATTTGTATTTGTAGAGCACGGCGTGCATCGCGATAACACCACCTCCTATAAATGACACATGCAATAAAATCTGATAAATATAACATTTTAGTGTTTTGCACTTAGAAAATATTACGCATTAGTCCTTTAAAATTTAAGTGCAACTGCACCAAAAATTGCTGCAATCCAACTAATTGTTTTTTGATTAAATCGAAAGATATGAATATATGTACCTTATATCATATGTACAAGAGCACATTAGAGCGCATCAAAAACTATAATTTCGCTGTAAAACTCTTTTTGTATAGGGTAAAGACAAAACATTAATCCCATCCCAATATTTTTTTTTACATGAAACAAATTGGAAAAAATTGTCACAACCCAATGTGAACTTTGAAGACCTATAAGTTATACGTAATTGGACATAAACTGATTAGGCTATAAATGCGCATACTCAAACAAAATCAGAGAATTCCAAATAAAAATTTCCGCGATATTTCGAAAACCTTTTTGAGATATTTTTTTCTTTGTTTCAGTTATGATAAAAATATAGGGAGGTAGTTCCACTTCTGCTTCTGTGGTGTTTGATATGATATTCAATCTGAAGCTATTTTTAAAATATAGTAAAATGAAACAAAGCGCACACTTTTTACTCTTAATTTCATTATTCTGTTAATAAACTTAAATTTCATTAAAGATCATTTTATTTTGAACAAATTATTTATGGCAAATCTTTGTGATTAAAAATTTATTTCTAATTTTTTGTTCGGTTATCTATAAAAGCGTAGATCTTTAGTTTTTTTCAAACTAATATTTATTTTTTCCTTTTTAGTTCGATGTATTTTGTTTGTAGAATAACATGTTTTTGAGTACTTTCAGACGTCGGCCATTTGCTTATACTTGCGGGGCTTTGACTGTTTGACTGATTGTTGTTTGCGCTCAAAAAAAATTTGCAAAAAAAAACTGTGACCCTAATTTTTCTATATATTCAATGGAAAATCAAGTAAAAAAGCAATTACAAATTTAAGTAAAATTCATCCTGCGGAGCTTGTTTGCTTTTGTATTCGTCCCACTTCAATAAAAATATGGTTGTGGTCTTTTTCCCGAAATGGCCAATTGACCTAATGGCCAATTCAAATGTCCATAAGATGAATTTGCCTTTTGACTCCTTTGAAATGAACAAAGGGTTAAGTGACCTTATGTCCGTTGACCTTATGTAACTTTACCATTAACCACCGCAAATATAAATCATTTATATGCTTTAAGCTTATTGCACCCAACATCAAAAAATGCATTGTCATCGATCCTTGATACCTGTACTAAATTTCAATTAACCTTATGGACATTCTTAATAAGATCAATTGACCTTATGTCCGTTGGCCTTATTTCACCTCACTATCAATTTATTGCATTTCCATCGGTCTGTGATATGTGCGCCAAGCTTCAATTAAAAGTATGGCCATTTGAAGTGGACATAGGGTCCACTGACCTTATGTCCTATGGGTTTATGTCACACCGCCATCAAACTATTGCATTGTCATTGGTCCTTGATACGTATGCAAAATTTCAATTAAACTTATGGCCATTTGAAGTTAATGCCTGTTGACATTAAGTCACCTCACATCAAATTTTTGCACTATCGTCGGTCCTTGATACGTGTGCAAAGTTAATCGCACTTATGGATGTTAATGAAATTATGCTCGAAAATTCCGTTACATAGAATACAAGCTAGGTAAAAATAAAAGACCCAAAACAATATTTTGTATTGCAAATCTACTTGTTTTCTTCAAAACAAAAAGCAAAAAAAAGCGCTGCTGCTACGAAGTGACCGATAAACTAAAGGAAACACAGAGAATTTGGTTTAACTCTGAGATTCTAAAAGAAGCAAAATGCTGCGACTCCGGTTGTGCATAAGAAGATGAACGGCACGCCGAGGAGTTTCTGATTGTAACGCTAATAGATGCTGGCAATCCGATAGACAGATGTCGATCGAAACAATGGAATTAAATTGAAGAGGTTGAAAAATACCAACACCATCAAATATATAAAGGAAAATTTTCCAAACCTCCAAAGGCATGAGATGCAGTCAGAGAACGTTCCAAACCTGTTGCATAATCAAAACCGTAGTATTCATCGGGATCGAAAGTTACTTACTTACTTAATTGGCGCTTAACCGTCTAAACGGTTATTATCAGGGATCGAAAGTTACTTCGCATATATTCGTCTTCTTTATAAGCAAAAAGACTGTGTATTTGTTGTATCTAGAGCAAAAAGGAGAAAAAATTTGGAGGGGGAGAAACAAACTAAAACATTTTGTATTTCCAAAACATAATTTTGTTGAGGTGGTAATGCTTTTTCAGAATTTGACAAATAATACAGTTTATGTCAAATACGTCATAGGGGAATTAACTTGTTAAAAAAATTCATAGAGGTTTTTTTAAATGTCGAAATATATAATATCAAGAGCTTGACGGAATTTGATATAATGTCAATGCTGGTTTTCTATTCGCTGCTGTATACTGACAAAACTGAGTTCAATTCATGACACAATATGATGGTATTAATTTCCTTCTGAGCCAATTTTCATCATTTTAATATTTCAGCGCCGTTGTATGACATTGGTGCGTACATGCAGGTGTTCCCAACACCTGATGGTTATATGTATATATTTTCTAATTAGGCAGATTGTAAACTTGACGTGAGCAGATTATTATTGATGTTAAAAATTTACTTATTTATAGTTTTAAGTATTAAATTTGGTTATTTGTATTAAAATGATTGAAATATTAGCAATATGAATTTTTGATCAGGGTCGTATTTACTTTGCCTCTGGCTTCTTCGATGTAGAATTTTTGCCAAAAAACCATCAAACCGTCTCGACGGTTGAGTGGCATAACACCCTTATGTCGGTTGCCAGTTCGAAAAGGCCCTACATGCGAATATTTGTCGAAAACACTTCTTTTCAGAATAGGTTTCAAAAATGCTCTATCTCAGTTCGATTAAACACCAAAGCTGATTTCAAAATGTATTGAATTTTAACCAGATACAACATTTTTGAAATAAATTCTAAGATAGGGCGTTTTCGAAGCGGTAGCCATTATAGGGTGATATTTCACTCAGCAGTAGATATCATGTTGAAGTTTTGCAAAGTGTTGACTCTACATTTAGCTATAGACAGGGGGAACGTTATGAAATCGTTTAACGACCATGCCCATTTTACTTTCTTTACATTAGTTCGCTTCATGTTTTGCCGCGAATTTCCCTACAAAATTAGGAAATTTTGCATCCATTTTTGAGTAAGTTCTTGTAGAACTAGAGTCTTGAAACTTGAAATGTACCTCAGAACTAGAGCTTATGATTGTCCGGCTTCTCGAGAGACACTCGATTCTCAAAATACTCGTAAAACTCGCGAGCTTCCCGACAGTTAATCGCTGCTATGCAGACTTATGATTTCTTCTGGATCAGAAACAACGAAAAGCTTGCTAGCTTTACGAGTCTTTCGAGATTCGCGAATTTCGCGAGAAGCCGAGTTCTGAACTTCTACATAAAAAATTGTTATATTATGAACGAAATTGTATAAATACCTATTCAGTGAAATATGATTGGAAAGGCAGTATAATTAACAAAAAAAAACTACTATAATCAGCAGAATATTCATGAGTATACCGGAGTGTCGGAAGGGACGAGCTTCTGAGCACGATAGTAAAGTTTGTTAATAGTTTTGGCGGCCACCGTGGTGTGATGGTAGCGTGCTCCGCCTATCACACCGTATGCCCTGGGTTCGCACCCCGGGCAAAGCAACATCAAAATTTTAGAAATAAGGTTTTTCAATTAGAAGAAAATTTTTCTAAGCGGGGTCGCCCCTCGGCAGTGTTTGGCAAGCGCTCCGGGTGTATTTCTGCCATGAAAAGCTTTCAGTGAAAACTCATCTGCCTTGCAGATGCCGTTCGGAGTCGGCATACAACATGTAGGTCCCGTCCGGCCAATTCGTAGGGAAAATCAAGAGGAGCACGACGCAAATTGGAAGAGAAGCTCGACCTTAGATCTCTTCGGAGGTTATCGCGCCTTACATTTATTTTATTTTAATAGTTTCGAAGTGATTAGTCTACAATTCATCAACACTTTCTCGTAGTTGGAAATCCTCAAAATGCAGGAAGTAACATACGTGATAAATTTCATTTTTATAATCTTTAGTAAATTATTGGAAATATTGTTAGAATGGACGCTATGCCGAGTAATATCAGATCTGATTGGTTAATAATGCTGTCCGAGTGAAATAGGTTTCGAACACCAGATGTAAAGTTATCACACAGTAAGTTGTCCAAAAAGTCATCCATATCGATTGCTTATTCTATATATGCCTAATTTAACAGATTGTTCAGATTCTCACTCCACAGCTGGAAATTCGAAAGTTATCTAACAAAATGGTCAAGATCGGTCAAACATTTTCGTAATACTAGCTGACCGCGGTTGAGCGAGGCTTCATCACGCGCCCAACGTACTCATATTTGTATGCAGATATAACTTGCCATCATTTACTTTGCGTCTGAATTATTTTAATTTGCACTTTTTGACAAATAAAAAATCACATATTACCACAACTTTTTTATGCACAAAACTTTAAAAAATACTTTGTAGACAAATGTTATAGCCCGAATTCACCCTTTCTCGTGCCTACTTGAACAATTTAAAGTAATTAAATGTAAGTATGGTGGAATTATATTGAATGTAAACAACCATAGGACAAGCAAACAAGTTAGCCGAATAAACGAAGGGAAGTTGATTTATTACTCACACCATTGCACGACTTACCACTAAATCATTGAGTTTACGTTCGTTCGTAGCAATGCCGCGCGTAGTTAAAAAAGTTGTTAAACTTAATTCTAATAATTTTTAAATGTTTAGCCTTGTAGAGCTAAAGGTAAGCATTTTTTTAAAGGAGGTTCACTCCTTTCCGTTGAGTAATGTCGGACACTATCTCTTTCCAACATTTAAGTCTTTGATTTATAATATATAAAGCTATCCTATACAAATAATAAGCGACCATCGTAACAACTCCCTCATGTCAATAGCTGGAAGTGTCTTCATTCCATTCTTTTCCATTCCATCCATTCAATTATTTTTGATTTAAAAAAATTCAATAATTTTTATTTTTGACTAAAAAACAAGAATAAACTACATACATATAATAAGTATATTTTAACAGCTTCGTTGTTATTGTTGTTGTAGCGATAAATACACTTCCCGAAGTTTTTCGGGAGTGTTATCGATGTTGATGGTCCTTTGCTGAATATAGCTCCGGTACATTCCGTTAACAAGCACCATTTACGTACAAGCCCTACCATCTCGGGCACGCTTAACCCGAAATAACCCACGATTACCATATGGTAACGCAAAAGGTGTCGTTATATTTCCACGAATTAAATCTAAACTGCACAACAAATCCACAAATGAATACAGCTATTTTATACAGAATATCTGTGACTTTCCGAAAAACAAAGCTTTGGTCAGTCTGGGCTCAAATAGTGAAGCTATCGTATGTCAAATTTAAGTGAGAAAAAGAAAAGTTGAAAATTCCCGTTTTTCAATATGGCACGTCTGTAAGTACGCGATTATAGTAATAATTTTTAAGAAACATTTAAATAAAAACTATAAAAGTCGGTAACTAATGAAATAAGTTATTATATTTAAGTTAATTTGTTGCTGGAATTATTTAATTTCTAGTTATTTTTTACATTTTATTTAAGTCGTTACCATATGGTACCGTGGGTCGGCTAGAGTGCAAGTTTTTTCTTCGTATTTCATGGGATTTTCTATGCTAGGGTACAGTTTTCTACGCGTATCAATGGCTTTTCTGTGCCTTTTTGTAAATTTATCTGATATAATCTGCAGAATTTTTTTAAATACTACGACTTTCAGAGGTTTATCGTCGTAACAAAAACTTGATTACATTCAAGATATACCAACCACTCTTTATATCGAGCCTCCTGTAGGCGGAAACATATCTGGCGATGAGGATCTGAAGATGATTGTACTGGAATCCCTGATAACGTATGTCCCGTTTTGATCAGTGCGTACATATTGTAGTACCATCGAATCGTAGCCGTTGTTCCGGTGAAAATGCAAAGCTATGGGACAAACAGCATGTATGAAATGCATCGTAGGACTTTGTGTGAAGTGTTTTGCAAGTTACCATACCAAACCATTATTTCAACCACCTATATTTTAGTTCAGAAAATGTCTTTCTATTATATTTTTATAAACTTATTCTTTCCTTATTTACGGTTTAATAAAAATTTTTAAAAACGTCTATTATTTGTGAAATAAAATTTAAAAAAACATGTCCAAAGTAGTGTTTTTTTTCATCAAAAACCTGTACCCTAGACGACCCAGGATTACCATATGGTAACGCAAGTTTTCCGGATGTTCCGGAAAAGCGTAACAGTGAATTAAAAAATGGACACCATTTTCGTGTTCAGGAGGTCAAAATCTATAAGACAGCTTCTTTCCAACTAAATACAAGACAAAAAAAATTATGGGAACTACCGGGTTAAATATGATCACATTGAGTCTTCTTGGCAATTTCGCGCTCATACCCTAGTTACATGAGCAACTTGGCGTCGTAAAAGCTTCGCGTGCTAAAGTAACAGGATCGCCGCAGCTATGTGAGGTTCATAATTAAGTTGAAGAAGCTACTATATGTTGCGCTGGCAATCCCTTGAGATCATAATGTCAACATCTCTCAGCTGTCTGGTCGCTTAGAATGCGATCATGTTAGAGCCACGATGTTAGCCGTTTAATGCCGACTTTAGGTTGTAATTCCAGCCCAGCTTCAAGGGTCGCGCGAAACCTTTCTGCAACACTCTTCGCAGCATGACTTACAGCTCTACTAAGCATCTGGCGTCCTTTAAGCGAGCAGACACGACATCGCAACACATTCAATCATTTAAAATTCTACTTGTGGTACAGTAATTATTCTCAATTCCTTCTCTATGAAATAATAAAAAACGCGTCATTTGTTATCTTTTCACCTGTGTTTTTAGTATTTTTAATTTACCAAAAGTAATTGCTTTAATCAGACGACACCAGAACTAAGTAAGTACTTGAAATTTTACTCTTTTATTTATTTTCAGATACGGAGACATTTCCGTATTTTAAAATTTATTACTTCTGAGTACATTTCATATGGTTGTTGTATTGAAATGATTACGTTTTGTTTATTGCCATCAAAGCTGTTGTTCTTTTTATAGGCTACCCACTCGATGGTTGATTGTTTGACTAATTAAAGTGGCTATTCTATTTTTAGGGTTTTTGTTCCTTTTTTTTCGTATATGTTAGACATACTATTTATAAGCATGTTTGTTTAGTGGCGGCTTCAATTCAACTTAATTTTTAAGAAATAACGAGCTCAACACCGTCGAATATGAAGTTGGGTTCAACTATTATTAATTTTAAAAGGCGACCCCCACTTCGCTAGAAGGAATAGGTGGAAAATGATTTAAAAATGATTTAAAAGAACGAAAATCGACACTGATGATGGCACAACGCCGAAACCGGTTTGTCTCAAAACCAAATTTGACAAGGGATGACGGAAAATCGTTCCAATATACATCATTTAATCACCCTGTCGGAAAATCAACAAAACAAAATAAGTCAGATTTAAAAGCCTCTTATGTTACTAATTTGCGTTGGTTAGACCAAGAAAAAGAGGCCGTTGAGTCCCAACTAAGTAATTTATATATTGTATACTCAAAGTGAGTACCGTCATCGTATTGCTCAACGTCACGCTGTCAAACACAGAAGAGATCTAATTGCCTGTTCAGCGACCCAGCGAAGGCTCCATGTTACCTGCCAAACAGTGGCGATCATTGGTACCAAACTAGCTTGTAATCGAGTGTACAATCACAAGTTCTTACCTTGGTGAGACACAAGGTCTATCTAAACCCTATTAAGGGCTGTGAACAACCTTTTCTAAGCACCAGGATAACCAGCATCACAATTAAAGAATGTGAATACAAAGTTTTCGTGAGATCGTCTGTTCGCTGCTACAACATAAAGTCTCAGCAACTAATCACTATAACACTAAATTCGATTCCACTGCTCTACATAGCCTAACGTAGTTTGAAACATTCAAAAAGAAGAGTGAGCACAATCTCCAATCTTTCAATGATCAATTTTTGATCAATTATTATTAACAAACTATAGACCTCTGCTATGTAAATCATTTACTCAGCAGGTATCTGCGGACAATTAGGAAATGTATTCAACCTTTTCTTCAACCTTCCGCAGAAGAATGCATTGAAAATTTATGCTCAACTAAAAATAACTAAATACGCCGTTCAGAGCTTGGCGATAGAACCTGCAATAATTAGATTTATTGCCAACTTTCTAACGAGGACACCTCATTACTCCAAAGAAAATGCTTTATTGGCAACTTCGAAAGCTAAAAGGACCACATAACTTCAAAGACAATGCTTTATTGTTAACCTTAGCGGAAAAGAGACTACATAGCCAATGACCTGCATGAAATTCTTAAATATAGTAAAGTGCACGTTTATGCAGATGACGTTCAAGTATATTTAGGCGGGCCCTCAGCCTCCATTAATAACTGCGTACGAAATTTAAATTCCGATCTATGTCTCATAAATAAATGGGCTAGTGATAACGGGCTAGTCTTAAACCCAAGTAAGTCTAAATGCATCGCTATTTATAAAAAAACTATTAACATAGATCAGTGCCCCAAAATAACACTTAACAATGCTCCGATAAACTTTTTCGACACGGCAAAAAATTTTGGTGTCATTTTTAACAGAACATTAACTTGGAATAATCATATCCTTCCTACAATAGGCAAAGTATATGGCAGGTTACGAACACTATGGACCACACAGCACTTCACACCAATTAAAATCAGATTGCTTCTGGCAAAGTCTTACTTGATACCATCATTGCTGTATGGCTGCGAAGTTTTTGCCTATTGTGACAGTGAGTGTATTAAAAAACTTAATGTAATTTACAATAACATAGCCCGCTATATTTATGGTATACGTCCTTATGAACATATCTCCGAATATGCTCATAAGATATACAATATAACATTCGACAATCTGCTTAAATTTAGATGCATTTCACTCCTTCATAGAATAGTGTTGTTTAAGGAGCCTGCCTATCTATACGAAAGACTTCAGCTAGCACGGTCCGTGCGATCATCTCAACTACTGCACACAAGATTTGGCTCACGAATTTCTGAACGTCAATTTTTTGTTATAATAGTACGTCTCTGGAATGTTTTGCCTTTGGAGATCAGAAGCATTTCTAACATAATGCACTTCAAAAGGAAACTATTGAGTCATCTTGCTTAGCATGTTGAAATACTTTTCTCTCCTTTCAAATCTTAAATATTATATTTTTCTCTCTACAATTTTTACATAAACACATTTAATATTATGTTACTTTAACACCAAACACTGTAAATAAAGCTTATGGTTGTTGTGTTTGGAATTTATAAAATAAATAAATAAATAAAATAAAATAAATAAATAGCTCCGTTGATTATGCTTTATTGTTAAAATTTCTCCATAATTGAAATCCCCTCGCGTTTGAGTTAAAACCACAGCCCTCCGCGAAACTGCCTTTAGGGGCCGATTCTAGGGACCGGAGATGAAACCTGTATACAAGTATATATGATAAATATTTATGCACGGATCACAACTGGCGTTTCTTGCTACTCGTATTACAGTTTTTAACGACCGTTATAGGGACACGCAAGTGGTATACCGCGTCCACATTCGCGTAATACATCTCTCTGGATTGCATAGCTATGGTATTATAGTCACATTTAACGAACGGTATACCTACCTCGGGCAGATTCTAAACTCATTACGTGCAGGGGAACCAACTAAGTAACTAAGTTGGCGAGTGAGCAGTTTAGAAATCGCACTATAATCAGAAGCCTATTCTGAAAAATCAGTTGAGATCACGGTGTTAAATGTATCCATAATATCTTTATGGGTCAAAATTCACACTAATAAGATACGATTTTGAGTCGCGCGACCAATTCACATAAGAGCTGATACGTATATTTTGCAAACATCTAGTATAGTTCTAAAGGTTTTCGTGTTGGAAAATGTTCCTCCAATCCCCGTTGTAATAAAGTGGGGAAAGTTATCTTTATTATCCTAAATAGAAGGCATCTTTTTCCTCGCCCTTTTCCGCATTTAATAAATGAAAAAAGTCTTCCAGTACCTGTATATCCAAACTCAGCCGAGGTCTCTTAAATTTTGCTTACAAATGCGGATACCGGCAGGAATGCTTTCTGTGGCGGAGCGTCTGCATTCATTCGCATAACATGACCTAGCCGGCGTACCAGTAGAGCTCTTAATTGCTGCGAGAAGCTCCTGTCGCTCATCTTCCAGAGAATTTTCACTCCAATGCATCAAAACTACTCCAACTTCTCTTGACACCGTCTACTAATCCGACCCATACATTAGGACTTGCATAATGATGAACTTAAAGCCCTATATACATGGTTCTAATATTCTAGCTGCATGCGCGTAAACTTGTCACCTTGCAGTTTTTATATTGCATAAGTTTCGTGTAACGAGGAATAGCTAACCGGGATATTTAAGCCTCCCCGTGAGACTCTCCGAATGTAGGACTTCTTTCTTCACGTTCAAGTATTTCTTTGAAGTGCATGTTTCTATTTGCTGGTCCCCAACCATCATATTCCTGATTGTGGGAATTAGCATCTTTGCGAGGAAGACGATCTCGGTTTTTGCTGTTGCCAGCTAGAGACTATGAGCAGCCATCTATCTCTTTACACTTCGGATAACTTGGTTTAGTTTCAGCTATGCCAGCTCGCAGCCTGCCAGCTGCTATGGCATCTATTGCATAGTGCCACCTCAGGAAACCATGCAAATTTCACATGTCGACCACAAACTTAATATATATTCAATGCCATGGGCTGCAAAAGTTCTTATAGGAGGTCGCGTATTAGTAACAGCTATAACAAAAGAACATCCACAACCTATTATATATAAACTCATTAGCATCATGGTATGACCCGATCAAAGGGAGTAATCACATTGTTCTTTCTATCGTATTAGAAATGAACAGATCTCATTAGGCTTCAGCTTCTGCTCTTTTCTTGAATATGTAAACAGGGAGCGGGAACCTGTCAACTTACTCGCATACTTTGATTTAATAAACCTCTAATATCGAGCTCATGCCTCTACAATATTTTTGCATTTACTTCCGCCTTAAACTTGAACAGCTGTCTTCTAGTGCGCCTTGTCGTTAACAGCCGTCGAAAATGTACCAAAAAAAGTCACAAATATATTTCAAATGTATATCACTTGCAGCAGTCGAATGCTACCATTAGCAGTTATTCGACGATTCACATTTGTGGCAAGTGCCACAATTGCAATGAGTAGCCAAAACACGCATGCCAAAGCTGACAAGCGAAAATCGCCAACTACCGGCTAAATCAGTTACCAACAGCCAGCTAACTAGTCACTCAACTCTAATCGAGTGACCATTGAATGCCGAAGTGGTAGCATCATGATGCACCACCGCCAGCCAAATGCTTGCAACGTGCAACCAATGGCGACATACTGACAAAATACAGCTGCAACGTGCAACTGAAATGTAACATATGCAACGGCAAATTCATCGATCATTCCATGCTATGCCAGTCTAGCAACTACTTACTACATATGGACAAACATATTTGGAAACTAACTAACTAACTAACGATCCAGCCCACTGCTGTTAGTCAACTAACAAGTAACTCCACGCTCGCACACACACCAAATCCAATGGTGTTGACTTTAGCCTATAACTGTAACATTGGACTAGCTGGTGGCCAATGTTGCCACTTGCTTAGCCCATTACGACTACGCAAATAATATGGCTTAGTCAGTTTTGTGGATTTTGCCGGCCAAGTAACTCCTGCTGCCAATTGCTACCAGCTATGATCAGACGTTGTTTTGTGCTAGACCCGTTAGAGTTTTTGCATTAGGAGAGGGCGAGGAGGAAGAATGCTAGCCAGTGCAACAGGTGTTTGTACAATCACTGCTCGTGATGAAGGTGACATTAGGAGGGAGTGTATAGTGCAGTTTAGTGAGTGGTTGGTGCACATTCCATTGAGCGATCTAAACTTAAGTTTATATGAAAGAAATGTCGTTGTGGCACATGTGGTGTGCTTACATACAGACCATAATACATATAATACTTATTTGTCAGTTTGGCGAACGGCATAGCAATGAATTCATTAGAATCTTGTTTCTTTATCTGCTAATGACTCGTCTCGGTGTCGGCTGATTAGCTTACAATCTTCAGAACCTTACTTTTCTACAGCTGTTGCAGGTGTTGCAAATTTGCTTGCCAATTGCAGTGGACATTTACTTTATCTGAAAAAACTTGCTATCTACTTCAGCTAACTTTTTTTTGATCTTCTTCTTATGATTGCCAGATTTTAATTTGTTACATTCTTGATGCAAATAGAAGCTTGCCCGTGCTCACTTGATCTCCTTGCAGTACCATACTTAGGTGTGCAGTTACATAAAGTCCATCGTGATTGAAAACATTGCAGTAAAGTAGATATATTTGTTATACGTGTTTTATCAATGTGATATAGACTAGCTATCGATTTCGTATCGATGTGTTACATATTTGCTATCCATAAAAATGGTAGCCAACATATGCTACTTTGGATTAGGTAGGCTATTGCAAATAAAGTACTCCCTTGGCAAATGAAAAGCATGCTCTACAAGTCATTTATCGTACCCGTCCCTGTATATGGTGCATGAAACCATGACAACATCAGATGAGGCAGGTCTGTTCATTATCGCTAGAGAAGTTCTTCTAAACATTTACGGACCTCTACTCTACGCGTTCGCGACGGCGAATAACGAAGCAGATTTAATGATGAGCTGTGCAATCTCTATCTAGGCCCTGTTATGCGAATAAAAGAAACTGCTCCGGCTAAGAAAGTATTTTTATCGGAAGCCTCTTACAGCAGAGGACTAGGGGGAAAGCAATTTATATTTATTTGGCGTTCGCGATTGGCGCCACTTAGAAGACCGAAGAAGCGGCTGGCGCGCCTCGTTGGACGGTCATCACCTTTTTAACGGTTAAGCGTCAATCAAACAAGTAAATAACAAAGTTTGCAGATAATTTATCGATTTTTTATCGACGAGTTTTTGGTTTATTGTCGAAAAGTTATGGATTTTTTATTGAAAAGCTATCGGTTATCTAATGAAATGTTAGCAATGTGTGGTCAAGAAGTTATAGATTCATTTTCGAAAGGCTATGATGTGTTATCGGAAAGTTATAGATTTCTTATTGAGAGTTTATTGCTTCTTTGTCGACTTGTATAACTTCTTAACAAAAATCTATCGAATTTTGTATAGAGAATTTGTTGATCAACTATCGAAACCTCATCGATTACTTAAAGAAAAAGTTATCAATTATATGTTTAACGAAAAGTTATCGATTTGTTATCGAAAGTTTTCGACTTATTATCAAAAATTCTGCTTTTTACTATGTCGATCCAGAAATAAGTAGATCCTATAGGCTGCCAGATCACTGCAGTGTAATTTATGCGGTCATGGTAACCGTGGTGGAAACAGCAGAAATTCTAGAGGAAGAGTGCTTAAGCTGCAATCTCGTCTCTATATGGGGTATTCCATCCCTTTTCGACCAATTTTGAACCCGACCCCTTTAGAATTGGCTGAAAGTTTCTCTTCTTTTTCTAGCTTACGAAAGACGTTTTTCAGAAGTTTTTCAAATTTTTTCATCCAACTCAAAAAAAGTTATGAATTTTTAAAAAAACACCGTTTTTGTTTTCAAAATGCTATAACTTTTTCAAAAATCGACCGTTTGGGAATCTTTTTTTTTATTGTTTTTAAATGTACTTTTCGGAAAAAATTCAAAAAAATTTTTAAAGTTTTTTTTTGTAATTTTTCAGTTTTTCGAGATTTTTCGAATTTCGCCCTTTTTTTCTCATAAAAAACTTCAATAAATTCTGCAATCATCCCACTAATCCCGGAGTGGGCCAAGAATAATTGAAAAAAAACTAAAAATTTTTTTTGTATTTTATCCGAAAAGTACATTTAAAAGCATATTTAAAAAAAAAGAATGATCCCAAACGGTCAATTTTTGAAAAATTTATAGGATTTTGAAAACAAAAACGGTTGTTTTTTTTAAATTCATAACTTTTTTTGAGTTGGATGAAAAAATTTGAAAAAACTTCTCAAAAACGTCTTTCGTAAGCTAGAAAAAGAAGAAAAACTTTCAGGCAATTCTAAAGGGGTCGGGTTCAAAATTGGTCGAAATGGGATGGAAATACCCCATATATATATCAATAGTCAGGTGCCAATCAAGCAATAATCTCACACCTTATTCCATCTAGAAGGGTCCTGGCATGCAAAGAAGCATACGAGAGAGTTCACTCCACACATGTATACTGGGTTCCCGGCAATAAAACGACAGAAGGTAACGAGAGGGAGGGTGCAGCACTCAATGTGGCGACCGTAGATGTCCCAATCCGTTTGAGCAAAATCAAAGAAGGTAGGAGTTTCATATGATCTGTCAAGCAGAAAAGGCTAGGACAGAAGAGCGGTGCTGCAAAATTTCTAAAACTCACAAAGTAGCTTACATCTCTGAAGAGAGAAGACTTACGATGGGCATATTAACTAAAAACTGCCTCCTAACATGCTTATAAGTTGGACGTCGTCATTAATACCAGATGGACGGTTGAGTACGTCCTTTTTTCATGTCCGGCGCTCGCTGGTCAAGACTCCAACTACTACAGGCGGAAGAGGTGTCAGTCATTAAGCTAGGTGCTAGAAAATTTTTGTTGGAGCTTTTAAACGTCTGGTCGTCAAACAAATTCGGTAACACTATTGACACAATCAGGCTAGGTGAGGTCTTTATTGACCGGCCAGTTCAACCTAACCAAACATACACGGCTTTGAGTCGTTAGCAGTAAATAATTGGTTTCTGGTAAAGTTTTCTCGGTTGTAGTTTAGCGTCAGATCTAGCTCACCGTTGGGCTACCCAAAAATGTCAAAAGATTCCAAATCTCATTTAAATTTTCTAACTAATTCGACCCTTGCGCCACCTATCGGATCTTTTCCTCCTTTTTGTTGCATTGCCTTAGCACTCTTAACTATGTGTAGCTCAATGGCGAGTGTCTTTAAAACTTATCGCAAGATAAGGAAAAACTTTAAACTTTAGAATTCGGGTAACCTAAATGTAAATAAATCGTAGAATGACTTGATGTTTGAGGGAGATATGCACTGCTATGCAATTAATTAATTTCCGACAGCTAAAAAACAAGTCGTGGGTACTAAGTGCTCATGAAGTTTGATGTTTGCGTCTAGAAAACTAATGTATTTGAATTAAATAGAGCACACGCAGCGGTTCAAATTAAATCACAACAGAGGTAGTTTATCAGAAGCAAATAATTTCGGGCTTTTTAAAACAGCTTTTCTCGCTTCTTATCTAAAGAAGCGAAACCGACAAGCTATATATTATCGGCTTAATATCGAAAGCTAAATCACCGTTGAATATCGGCGCTTTATTTCCGAGTTATCGGTTATCGCAGATCGAAGAAGCGACTGGCCATAACAGTTTAAACGGTTAAGCGCCAATTAAGTAGGCTGAGATAGGTTGAACTGGCGAGTACATGAGGACCTCTGAGGACCTCACACAGACTGAATGAGTCCATAGGTTTACCAGAAGTTTGTTTAATTAACAAACTGAAAAATCCTTTCAAAAATCAGGACGCCCCCAGCGAGTTAGGGGGTTGGAATATACCCTCGATAGGTATGCCTGTCGTAAGAGGCGACTAAAATACCAAATGGATTCAAGTGGTTGTGTAGCGCCATATGTAGCTTCTCCAAACCAATTGTCAACCTCACCTATAGGTGGCGAATCCTGTTTCATTAACAACTGAGGCTCTGACGACCTCGAACTCCTCATGGATCTAGGGGGTGGGAGGGCGGTATGGCTTAGAAGGTCGCATGTGGTCATAACAAATCTTTCACGAGATGGTCGGGCTAGGTACCGGAACGTACCGAATCTACATCCGGCGAAGGATCATCAACATCGATAATACTTACCAAGACCTTCGAGGAGTGTCCTTATCGCTACAACAACAACAACAACCAGGACCTATGTCATAAATAACTCCGTCCTCTTGGCAAACACTCGACGCTTTCTAGGACTTAAGCCACTTGCTGCTTCTAAATCTGACAGCTGTATCATTCCTAATAGCTGGAGTCTTAGCCTGGCAAGCACAGGGCACGATAACAAAATATGCTCCATCGTTTCCTCCTCCAACCCGCACACTGTGTATTCCCTCAAACAGCATACGAATACCCGCACTATGCGCCCACTTATGTAGTTTCTATATTCTACCATTAAGCATACCTCCTCCAAAGACTACGTTATAGCTTACACTTTCCTTGTGCTTATATTCCGAATTTCCCCATAGTGTGAGCAAATATGTATGCACATCAAAAATAGCAGTGCTGTATGGGGTGACGCATGCAGACACCGTTTCCGGAATAGTCATCAAATATGTGGACAAGTTTTTCAGATTAATAAAGCGATTGAGTAAGCAAAGAAGATTATTGCATTTTCCGATGTCAACATTTCCTAGTACAATTACACTCTTGTCTACTATTATTATCTGCGTATGTATCTACATATATACACCAAATATATGGCGCAACAAATCAATTTCATTGAGTAATTTCTTTCTACGACTTAACTGTTTACAGAAAATCACACTCAAGCACCTGCCCTAAGCAGCTCTGGATAGAATGACTATTTTGAATAGAGTGTCTTACAAGTTACAAACAAATAAGACATTTTATCGATAGGCTTATCGGCGTTGTCATAGAGCTCTCATTAAGCAAGAGGCCGTGCACATTTCAATGTTTAAGTACAAATGTACTTACAATTGGTTAAGCCTACATACAATTATACGACAGCTCGTTCAGAATTTAGGTAAATTAAAAAATAATTGCAGATAAGACGTTGGTGTTGATTGCACGCTCGCAAAGTGTAACAAACAACAACAAAATGATATATTCACTGCGCTTTTACTTTACGACAATTTCGAACATTCATATCAGTGCCCGTATCAGAGCTTAACTTTGTATGTAAATATTTATATATGAGATATTTAAATATGTATATGATGTGTGTGTGTCTGCATAGATAATAGCGTGAAGCAGGTGCAAACACCTGTGCAAACGAAAAAATGCTACGCAACTTCAATTTACTCATACGCCATGCCAGACTTCTGCGGCACTCAATTTCACATACACATGCATACGCACAAACGCTTGCCCGTATCTACTACGCCAGCAAATTAAACTTTTTCTCGTAATAAACTCTACTCTTATTTTACGTAATTTGGATGTTTACTAGATATTTTATTATATATAAATTTTTATTTTTATTTTTTTAACTAAACAAACCCCACCTATCGATTTGGTAATGGCAACGTAACAAATTGTTGTCGCTTATCGCTCACTAAAAACAAAAAACAAAATTATTTCTTAACTTGCTAAGTTTGTTGTACGCTGTTTTGAATTGCTCTGTCATGGTGGTCTACAATGCCAACAGGTGTGTGCACCGACTATGCCAACAATGGTAACAAACTGTTGTGCAACTAAATTGTGGATAGTCGAGACTGTCAGGGAAGCAAGCGTACCTTATGTGTACTAAGTTATTTATGCTGGTGATCGCTATGTTTGTTTTTGTTTTTCTAATTGTGAAAGAGGCCGATATTTAGCACTACTGATAAGCCATAAGCGATACCTTCAGTTTTAGTCAACAAATGTTAATGCAAACTGCAGAGTCGACGGTGGATTTTTGTCTTCTTTATCACCACGCGTACCGTTGAATTGGGCAAAGAAGGGTGCAGCACTCGCTGAATCCACGGTAAACATCCCAATCAGTTTGAGAGAAATAAAAAGGAGACGCGAGTTGCAAATGATCTATCAAGCAGGAAAGGCGCGGACAGAAGCGCGGGGCTGCATAATTTCTAAGATCATTTGACAATCCTACGATATTATACTCACAAAGTAATTCATATCTCTAAAGAGAGAACACTCAACGCTCACGATGGGCATACTAACTGGACACTGCCTACTGCTATCACATACTTATAAGTTAGGTCTCGTCAGTAACGGCAGGTGTAGAAATAACAAACTGCTGGAAGACGCGGTTGAGCACATTCTGTGTTCGTGTACTGAGCTCGTCAAGTCAAGGCTACAGTTACTAAGGCGAAAGATTATCCACGCCTCGAGGTAGCAATTGAGGTAAGTCCTAGAAAACTTCTTGTATTTGCCTAGACAACGGACTTATTCTATAACATAAGTCCTGGCACCTTATTGAGGTTCTTACGTTTGGTCGTCAACAAATTCTGATTCTCCTGCCTATGTGACATTCCGTCCCAAGTAATTCTTGAAGTGTTTTTAACTCGAAATATGTAAAAGTTATTTGAAATCTGCCAGCCATCTCACGACAACTCTCCACTTGATTTCGGTATGAAACCCGCCGGTCACGGGTGTACTACCGCCCGGTGAG
>JARSSU010038420.1:0-15273 GCA_029619165.1 Eurosta solidaginis
GCTACATGCGTAGTATACAAATGTTTATAGAAAATGTATGTTTAGAAGCAAAGGTGTCGATTTGTGTTGCTACATGCATAGTGTACAAATGTTGAAGAATATTAGGGGGACTCATGATAACATATAAACTTATAAGGTGTAAAATTATATCCATTTACACACGCGGTTATATGAACGCACCTAGTAATACTCTTGATAAACTTGATTGTTTTTCAGCTGTATTATTTCCAAAAAAATTTTTTGATTGTTATACAAATTAAAAAATACCAAGATTAAGTGAAAAATCAAAACTAAAACGCCTTTACTTGCTGATGTTGGAGATTTTTGATGAAAATGCCGTCTGTAATGTCTGCAAGGTTGCATTCCTTTGAGTTTACCGCGTTTACACAATGAAATGTGCGCGTAAATTTATACAAATTGTGTAAATGATTTTTCATACAAAATTTGACAGCTCGTGCGTAAACTAGATAAATTTATACGTTTACACACTTTATAAGGCATTTATACGGTTACATGAGTCCCCCTATTACAAACAGAAGCAAAGTGTCTACTTATATACAGAAACAAATATTACATATATGCGTATGTACTAATCTACTCTATTGTACCGCTTTTTTCTGCTTTGCTTGCCGGAATAAGTTGTTGTTGCTGCCTTCCGTAATGCTGCTGTTACCCACTGATGCTTTTTCTGCTTCTTTACCTCGCATTCTTGCTTCTGTCTTTTAGCTTCTTTTGCTTTCTCGAATTTTTGTGGATGAGTAAATGGCTTGGGGTTATATTTAACCGCTATTAACGGTGCTCTGTAAAGGCGTCACAGGTGGTTGTGTTTTTAATATCACCGTTATGGCATGGTACAGCCGATTAAAAATTAAATTTTTGTTCATATATACATATGTATATGTATGTATGTTCCAGCCCATCACAACTTTCTAACACTTTCTTTATATTTTCAAAAATGTATATATGTATATTTTCTTTTATATGTATTTTAAATGTAAATTTTTGGGTAAAAGTCCACTTTTCGTTGTAGTTTTGGTTTTTTTTTGAAATTTTATAATTTTTGTAGTTTTTCTTTTGATATATATATTTGTTTGTACTTTTTAGAAATTTTGTAATTTTTGTAGTGTTTGAAATTTTAAGATGATTTTTTTTTGTAGTCTTTTTGTAATTTATAATGTTTTTGTAGTCTTTTTATGATTCTATGCTACTTCATGTAATTTTTGCAAAGTTTTTCTTTGTCTTTTATATTATTTTACGTATTTTTGTATTAGCACAACCACCACGCACTTTTTTCGTCCATAACCCCACGCACATATATATATTTTTTTTTAAACTCTTTAAATTGATTTTGTACTGCAGGGAATTTTCTTCTTACCCCGGCGCCACCTTTTGCCGCAGGCATGGTCACGGTCGCCATGTAATATGACCATCGTGGTCATCTGTATGTCCATCCTGGTGGACATGGATTTTTGCCGTGTACTGGCTATAGAATACGGTTTCTATGTCGAAAATGTGCAATCAATATGCGCACTAGTTTGTACTCACGTGATTTCTGTTTACGCTTTAAATAAAATGTTCACCACTCTTATGCGGCAATTACCCACCGACGTGTGCCGTACGTACGGCCGTTGTCGTACGAAGCACGTTTGACCGAACTCTCAAGCCCGTAGGAATCATTGTGTGCGTCTGTGTACATGTACATAACATATTTGTGTGTGTATTGTTTACAGATAAGCACTGTTGCCATTGACCATTTTGCATGCATGTTTATGGAAACATCAACTTTTTCCAATTTAATTTTTTATGTTGTAAAAGGCTGGAATTAATATTAATTAAATATAAATAGATTACATATTTCTAATCTGCACCTTTACATAATTATTTCGAATTATTTTCACAATTTTTCAAACTTTAATTAGGTGTTTTTGTATAAGACTGCAAACGGTCAAAAATTAGCGCACAAAAGTTTACTGGGCAACTCTGTCTAGTGAGAGAGCGATCAGCTGACACGTTCTTACGGAAAAAATCAAAATTGTTTTGATTTCTACGTTCCGGGCTACGTACGTACGGGCGTTGCACGTCGGTGAGTTTTCGTTTACATTGCACACTCATAAGATAGGTCGTGTCAGCTAATGCTATGTTCAAACAGAAAAATAAATTGAGGCAATATCAATTCAAATTGAGTGGTGTTCATACAACTCAATTTAGCTTACACAATAGTAATTGATGGCCGGTTGGCTCATCTCTACAGCAACAACATACCTGTGTTCAGAATGTCAAAATGTGCGTGTTGGAATTAGGTGTATGGAATGGAATGAAAACATAAAACTTTAAAATTTTTGTGTGTTGTAAGATAATGTGTTCAATGTTTTGGGTTTCATTTTGAGTTTGCCATCCTCTTTTGACAATTCCTACTCCAGTGAAATGAAAAAAATAATATCAGCTGATGAGATGAGCCAACCATATAGTTGAGCCATGCGCAGCTGACGTTTAAATCTACTCAATAAACACACTTTACAAGGTTGTATTTACAGTTTGAAACAATTTATTACGCAATTTTTTTTAAATTGGCAATTTGTTATTACAATTTATTATATGATAAATTGCGTAATAAATTGCCCAAATGGTATAAATTGCCAATATGGCGTGTGTTTGTACCTAGTATAACACGTTTTTTCTTTTTCTACGTACGTTCGTGAGTAACCCCGGCTTTAATTGTAATATGTTTAGAGTATATTTAATAAAAAGTTATATTTAATTTACACAAACGATGTAACCGGGACTATATATATTTTATAGTTTTAATTTACACATCAAGTGCAGGCACGACCGGTTGTTTGAAGGCGCGGAATTAATTGGCTTCTTTTCATTTGACAGATAGCCCTTATCGTGAATGTGTTGTTTTGACAGGTACCCTTATTGTGAACTATGGTTATGCTTAATAAGCATTGCTTGACTTTATGGTCACGCAACACACAATTATGTACCCCGCCGAGTTTTGCTATGATTGTTTTAACATGCTCATTCCACAGCAGATTTCGAGTGAAAGTCACACCTAGGATTTTCATTTTTGATTTAAGTTCTACATCAACGTTCCTCAGGGTGATGGAGGTAGTACTACAATTTCTCTTTCTGCAGATGTGCAAATCTTCAGTTTTGTTAGCTGAGATGACCGCTCCTGTTCCCAGCGCCCATTCATAAATGATTCTGTCAAGTTCATTTAGGTTTTCACATACTTTTGTGGGTGTCCCTGATGCAAGTGCGACTTGCTTTCTTTGACTTTCGTTGTGTGCGGACGTGTTTTCGCAGTGTCGTGGGGTACGCGCTTTGTTAATACGTTTTATTTCAACACTATAGCCAATACGTTCTTTTCTATACATACATAAATATGTTTTGTCCAACTTGCAAAGACAAAGTCGATAGAGTGGATGTGACCAAAGTCGCGTGTGCGGAGTGTGGAAGTTTTTATCATGCCTCTTGCGCCAAAATTACTGCTGCTGATTTGGACTATATGAAGTGCAACAACATTAAGCATCGATGCGAATCATGCTCTATTTTGCGCAGAAAGTCCATACATCAACAGCCATTGCCAGCTTCTATATCTCCTGCTTTAACTTTGCAGTTGTTGTATGACGAGATCATTAGTTTAAAGAAACAAAATACTGATTTTCTCAACATTGTAAAGTAGCTCAAAGAGGAAAACTCAAAACTGTGTGTTAAAGTATGCAAGCTTGAAAGTGCATTGAACTGGAGAGAGCAACAACTGCTAAGCAGCACTGTCGACATTGTTGGTGTGCCGCAGCTAGCAAGTGAGAATGGCAGTGAATGCACAAAAAATATTTTAAGCTCTGCTTTGGGTATAACCGTGACGACAGAAGATTTAAGCAGATGTTATATTAAAAAACTACAGAAGAGAAATGAATCTTCTCATTTGGGTAATGTGCTGCGTGTTCACTTTGCTTCTATTGAGATGAAGAGAAAAGTGATGTCTAGTAAACGAAAGGCAAAGGGAAAATTAACCACTGAGCTTTTGGTGATGTAAAAAAACACAATATTTACATAAATGACAGTCTCACTAACTTGTTTACAGCGGCAAAAAAAAACAAAAAAAGCAAAAAGTTATAAGTATCTATGGTTGAAAAATGGAAAAATCATGATAAAAAAGGCTTTAATGGCGAGGCTGTTGCTTTAAGAACTTTTTACGATTTGTCAAAAATAACTTAGATTCATATAATTATTTATCATCAAAATTAATGGTATTTTTAAATTTCCTAAATAATGACAGCCATGCCATAAACACGCCTATTAATGATTTAAATGGGTAGTACTAGTGACTCTTTTGTTGCTATTCATCAAAATATACACAGTCTTCGGCAAAATTTTGATCTTTTGGTCTGTCATTTTGAGTTGTTTAAAACAAACCCGATTTAATTTTTGTTTCTGAAATGTGGGTATACTCTCATGAAAAAACGAACTTTACGATACCTGGCTATACTTTTTTTGCTAACAATAATGACCAATATTCTGCAGGTGGTGTTGGAGTTTTTGTTCGAAATATTTACGAGTGTGAAGGAAGAGTTTTCAACTCTTCTTTGTAGCGAGAATTCAGGCAATTTCATTATTTTAGGTGACTTTAATTTGGATATCCTCAGACTGAGTGATACAACTGATAACTACCTAACGCATATGGCTAATCATGGTTTAACATCATTCTTAAATGTCTGAAAGCTGCATCGACCATGTTTTTGGTCGCAGCAGCTGTAGTACTTTTAATAATATTTCCGGCATAAACCTTGATTTCAAAATTACAGATCATACTATGACTGGTATAGAAATAAACATTGCATACAAAAAAAGTATAAATAGAAGTAATGCGAGTTCAAAATTAACCAAGATTAATTTCGGTTTGCTTAATCAAAGCTTACGGTTTGAGTCCTGGGGCAAAGTTTTTGCTGAGACAGACGTATCCAATGCATATAACATTTTTTTAAATACTTTTATAAGCCACATTCAGGCTGCAAGCTTCTCCATCACTTCACCTAGATCTGATATAAGGTTAAAGCCTTGGATCAGTAAGCAGTTGATGAAAAAGATTCGCCTTAAAAACAAGCTTGGAAGAAAGAGCACTAAAAATCCTTCGAATACAAGGCTTCGTAGTCGACAAAGAGATCTTTGTAGAAGGTTAAGAAAAGAAGTACGATTGGAACGCGACAGTTTCTATCGAAACGAATTCAGGTCGTCGTATGGAAACCCAAAAAAGGAATGGAATATTATAAACAGCCTTTTAAATCGGAGTCCTAAAGCAGTTGACTCATCAATTGTTTTATACAATAGTGGCCTAAATATTTCTGATCCCACAACTGTAGCAAACCTTTTTAATAGTCACTTTTCAGCAATCGGGCAAACTTATACAACTACTTATACATATGAACTTTCAATGAATAACTCAGTTATTTCAAATATAGGTAGTAGTTTTTTCTTTGAACCTTTTACTGGCACTGAATTACTGAAGGTAGTAAAATCGTTGGACAACTCCTGATCTTGTGGCTCTGATGGTGTTTCAAATCAGGTTTTGAAAAAAGTCGCATTAAATTTGGTTGACATTTTAATTTATTTGTTTAACAAAAGCGTGTACTCTGGAACTTTTCCTACTGACACTGATTTAAAACTTTTGTTGTCATTCCTTTTATAAAAAGGGGAACAAAAAAAATATAAACATTACGACCACTCTTTACTTTCTCTATTTCCAAAACTTTTGAAAAGCTTGTTAAAAGTAGATTTCTTTCTTTTCTTAACAACAAACATTTTTTCAGCTCGATGCAATACGGATTTAGATCTTGACTCTCAGAAGATGCCCTGCTGAGCTTTTGTTGCGTTATTTATGGCGAGTTAGACAAAAAGCAGAACTGTGCTGGCCTGTTTGTTGATATCACGAAAAACTGTTAGATAAATTGTATTGCATAGGCTTTCGTGGCTTTATGTACAATTGGCTGAAATCATATTTATCAGGAAGAGTGCAGAAAGTAAAGGTTGGCAATTGTTTAAGCAATTCTGTGACCAACTACCTTAGGAGTACCCCAAGGGTCTGTTCTAGGTCCAACACTGTTCCTTGTTTATTCGAATTCTTTATTTTCTATGCCGTTCTGTGGAAAGGTTACCGCTTTTGCAGACGACCTTGCTATAGCCTATAGTTCATCGAACTATCTGGATTTGGTAGCAGGCGTCAACTTCGATGCTCATTTGTTGAGAGTGTGGTTTGCTAAACATAAACTGATGGTCAGCAATAAAAACTAAACTGATGTATTTCAATTTACATTCAAGAACCTCACCTGACATTGCCATTATATTCCACGCCACTGACTGCAGACGTTTCTCTCTTAGGAATATGTCGTTCTCTGGCACATCGTTTAATCATGAAACAAATTGTAGCGATAAGTGTTTCCCAATTGAAAGAGTTGATACCTTCCAATATCTGGGTGTTTCTGTGGACCAATCTTTAAGTTGGTCAACACATATTTCTCGCCTGAAGGCATACATTCGATCTATTGTGCGCTATTTTTATAGTCTAAGGAATATATGTTCAAACGCAACGCTTAAGACGCTTTATTACGCTTTGGTTCACTCTAAGCTTCAATATGGCATATGCTGCTGGGGTGGTGCGTCTTACAGTAAAATCCAGCAACTTATTACTATTCAAAAATGTGTCATAAGGAAAATATGTAATGTGAACCGTTTCCACCACAGCATGGAGTTGTTTAGAGAGCTGAAAATTCTTCCAGTAAAAAGACTTTAAAAATATTATTTATTCGTTGTGGGTATTTACACAGCCTAGTCACGGATAATTATAATTTGGGGCAAAACTCACTCGGACTTGTTGTTGTTCCCACATCTCGTAATACCCATTATAATAACTTTTGTACTATCGTATCTTGTAAAGCTTTCAATACGCTACCTGGGTCTATACGTGTCATTAGAAATATGCGTGAATTTTTAAAACATATCAAATCATTTTTATTAGAGCAGTCACACGGCGACATCAAAACTTTGCTGAATCCTGCGACTTAGTAATTTAAAATCAACATTGTTATTTTCTATTGTTATACATTTTATTTGACATTTTGTAACTTTAACGTCAACTTATTAACTATTTTCACTCCACACACATTTGTATATATTCATTAATTTTTTTTGAGATGGCATTCAAAACTAAAGTTTTAGATAACTTTACAGAATGCCTTACTTTTCTTTCAATTTCAATGTATTAATTTAAGTGGCAATTTTATATAAGGACTGCGTTTGAAAAAATTGTCCATCACTAAATACGAAAAACTTTCTAAACCAGTAGTCCGATTTTAGAAGTAAATGTCATATTTACATGTTTATTTAGTTACAATTTTTATTATATGTTTCAACTTTTTCATTTATTTTTATTTTGTAAATTTTTTTAATTTTCGGGTACCCCTTCCATTAACGATTTTATTGTACTATTTCCTACTTGTTGAGTTGCAGAACACCATTTCTCCCGAAAATCTTCAGCGTTCGGGCCACTTTCTTGGTCGCCTTGATTTCCATTTTTACCAAAGCACAGTATCTTTCGATTGGTCTCAGTTCTGAGCAGTTCGGCGGATTTGCTTCTCTAGGCACTAAAATCACATTATTTTTGAGTACCATTCCATAGAAAATTTGCTGTAATGACATGAGGCTAAGTCCGGCCAAAAGAAGGCGAAACCTTATGCTGTCTTAGAAAAGGTTTCAGTCTTTTCTCCAAGCACTCTTTAAAATACATTTGCGTGTTTATGGTTCCCGTTGTGACAAAAGATCTGCTTCTTTCGCCACAGCTGCATATTGCCTGCCAAACCAGACATTTTCGGGGAAATTTTGACTGTCTTTTTGTTTTGAACTTTTCGTCCGCATTACCCCACGATTCTGCACTGTAAAATTCTTGGCCTGGAAGCTGCGAACAATCGGCTAAAACATAAGTTTCGTCGTCCATAATACAGCAACTGAACTTTTGAAAAAAAATTTTTTTTTAATATTTTGGCACGCTGTTTTGCTTCAATGGTATTCCCAGCATTTCTGTCTGGAACTTTTTGAACTTTAAATGTCTTGAGAACAGCCGCCTTTTTAGCTTTGCGAACCAAAAACTCGGAACATTCCAGTCTCTGCGCCAATTTTCTGCCCGAAATACCGGGGTTTCTCCGTAAACTGGTTTATAATTTTATTCTTCTTATTTTGGTCACTGATCCTTTTTTCTGCCAGAACCAGCTTTCGAGTGACAGCCAACTCCTCTTTGAAGCTTTTTAAAACTCTTGACACAGTTTTTGGGCACACTTTTACATCCCTCGCAATTTTTTTGAAAGTCCACTGGGGATGGTCTTGATAAACTTGCACAATTTGTTTACGTACTTCCAATTCGCTCGCCATTTTAATCGAATAAAAGTGTTTAGAGAAAATATTTGTGTAAAAAGTATTTTTGACATTTATAGCAAAACGATGCCGCAAAAAAGGAATTTAAATACATCAATTTGGAAAAGAGTTATTTAATTAAATAAAGGTGACAATTTTTTCAAACGCAGACCTTATAAGCATGTAAAAATATTTTGATTTGAAAGAAAATGAATAAATCTAATCTAATCTAAAAAAATCTAATGTTATCTGCGTATATGCCTATGTATTGTACACCCCATTTACCTGATGCAACCTGTTTGACAAAGAATTGGTATAGGCATTGAACAAAAAAACAGAAGAGGGGACCCTTGAGGAACTCCGTTGTCAAGGTTAAAGCTCCTAGATGTATAGCCATCTACTCTGACCGCAATTCTTCTATTGGAAAGGAAAGATAAAGCTAATTTTAGGAGAGTTTTGGGTAGGCCCCATTCGTGAAGTTCTTTTAATACGTAAGTGTATACCACCCGGTCAAAAGCTTTTTCGGGATCTTCGAAATAAGTACACAGTGCTGTTAAATTTTTCTTTATTTCTGTTTCAATCTGATGACAGTGTATGCACTCCACTCTTTTCCCTGTAGGCGTGTTGTATTTTTAGGATTTTTCCTTCGCATGCTTTCCATAGTCTACGTGTAATGATTTTGTCGAAAAGTTTCGACAGTACGGACAATAGCGAAATGGGACGATAACCTTCGGGGGAATTTTGGTTTTTACCGACCTTTGGTATGGGTATTAGGACGGCTTGTTTCCATTCGTGTGGATAGGTTCCTGTTTTCAGGATGTTGCTCTGTAGTTCACATAATCTGGTTTTAAGAGCTATTGATGAGTTTTTGATCATTGTGTAGGTAATTCTGTCTCTACCCGGTGTTGTTCCTTTAGTTTTCTTTAGTACCAGGTTTAATTCGAACAATGTTACTTGATCTGTTATGTTATCTAGCTCATTTCCGAATGTTCTCCAGCTATCGATGTCGAAATCCATCTTTTCTTGTATTATATTTCTATTAAATTTCTCATTTGAGGCTATTGAGCACCATGCCTCGCCAAAATCATTTGCTATCTCTTCAGGATGTGATAAGATGGAGTTATTGTTTAAAATGGGTGAAAAGCTGGAAGGCGTATTCGAACGGATTCTTTTGACCTTGGTCCATAGTGTTCTGGCATCAATTGATGGGTTTAAGGAATTTACGAAACGTTTCCACGTTTCTTGCTTTGCTGTTTTGCAAATTCGCCTAACCTGTGCACAGAGCTTTCTATAAGCTAACGTTGTTGTCGGAGTTTTCTTTTCACGGAATTTTTTCCAAGCTTTATTCTTCTTTTTTATAAGTACACCTATTTCGCTGTTGAACCAAGCAGGATTATGGTTTTGTCTCGGGCATCTTGTTGTTGGCATGGATTCGTTCGCAGTTCTTCTCAAAATTTTTTTTATTAAGGCTGTCTCCCTATTTATGTTATTCGATTGTGTGCTTTGGGAGCTGAGGGAATCTGTTTTGATAGAAAATACGTCCCAATTTGCTTTTGCTTCTTTGAATTTGCCAATAAATTTTTTATGGATGTGTTTGCTGCCTTTTTGTATGAAGATTGGAAAGTGGTCACCAGCGATTGGGTGGGAAGGGCAGCTCCATAACAGGGACACTGCCAAATCAGCACTAGCCATGGATAGATCTACCGAGGTGAGCGTATTTCTTGTATTGAGGAGTGTTGGCGCACCATTGTTTAATATTACCATGTTGCGGTCATGAGCGAATGATTTCCATACATTTCCACTCCTGGAGGTATACTCGGACCCCCAAAGTGTATTTTGAGCGTTTAGATCCCCTGCAACTAGGTGATGTGATCCATTTGTGTCTGGTATGTCTTGAAGGAGTTGTTGGGTTAGATTGATGTCCGTTTCTTTGTAAATGTTAGTAATGTATAGGTCCTTTATTCCGTGTATAGTTATGGTTTGATGTAGGAGTTGATTGGTTGATGTTATATGATTTGAAGCCTTTAGTGTGTTTTTTACAAAAATTGCTATACCTGACTTTGCATACGCTAGGTCTTTGTTGTGGTGAAACGTTTGATAATTCGGTAAGTAAAGAAATTGTTTGTTTTTTTGTGTTATGTGGGTTTCTTGTAATAATATGATACCTGGCTTATGTGTGGAAATTAGGTACTCCAGGGCAAATTTATTATTAATAAATCCCTGGATGTTCCATTGAAGTATAAATAAATCTAAGCCAATTGTCACTATTTTCGGTGCGCTGAGGCAGTGTGTTTTTATATGTGTTGGGTGTGATGATTACGTTTAATTGGGGAAAAGTGTTGTAAAGCTCCCTTGTTGGGGAGATTTCCATAGGTATATCTTCTAAGTGTGTATCGTTGTATTTAGTTGTGGTGTTTGTTTTTTGTGCATTTTGGTTTGTTGGGGTTTTTGAATTTGCTTGAGTGTTTTCGATGCATGGAGATGAAGGTATTGTTGTTTTCGAAAATTCATTGTTGTCCGTTTTCTTTGACGTACTGTTAACTGTTTGAGGTTTATTGTTGGTTGATTTGTTTTTGTTTGATTCTGTATTTGTCTTGAGTTGCTTCTCTTGATCGCTTGCAGTGTTAAAGGTTGTGTCTTTAACTATGTGTGCCATTGTAGGTTTTTTTGTTTGCTTCGCAAATGGTTCGATTTGGTAGGTAGATGGGTTGCTATTGTACACCTTCCATGCTTCCCGTACGGTGCATCGTCGATCGATTTTTATTTTGTTTACCGCTTTATGCTTTAAGAAGCGTATGGCACGTTGGGTCATACGAGGTGTGTGTGTTGTCATCACAGTTGATGCAGTATTTACCGGTACACTGTTCGTGACTAGGGGGGTGGCGCATTCCTTGCAGAGTTCGATGTTTCTGCACCTATTTTTAGTATGCCCGAGCCTCTGGCAATTCCGACATCTCATTGGGTTGGGGATATATTCCTGTACCCTAACTCTTTCCCATCCAAGTTTGATCACGCCTGGTCTACGGATTAAGTCAATGGTGATTATGGCTGCCCCAGTGGGCACCAACTGGCCTCCGGCTTTTTTCATAATTTTTTGACATCGACTACTTTTTGGCTAGCCAGACCTTCTCGTAATTCTTCCTCCGAGAGATTGATGATATTCCTTGAATAGATTCTTCCTTGTGAGGTGTTAAGCGCTTTATGTGAGGTAATCTTGGCTGGAATAATGCCAATAAAGGTTCCTTTCTGGAACTTTTCAGCTGCTTTTCCATTAAGGGTTTGGATGAGTAGATCGCCAGATCTTAATGCAGACACTTCCGAATAGTAAGAACTTATGTTTTTGAGTCCTTTGTCAATTTGGAACACATTATACGACGAAAGGGTTCGAGTCTCATCACCTAATTTTGGTCCCACTGCGGTTGCAATGAGATATCGCGGAATGTGGTCATCGTTTTGCTTTGTCGGCTTGAGTGGCGTGAAATCGTCGGGCCTTATGCGTTTGCTAGGTAGGTCATTATCTGGGTCAAGTAACCGAAACCTATTTGAAGAGGGGAGGGGGGTCAACCCCATTCATTTTTGCGCGGCACTGCTTTTCACTTGTTATGCACTATATTTGTATACTACAAAATGAAACAACAACTGCTAAGGTAGTTTGCGAAAATGACGAAAGTCAAGGGAAACAATAGTTTTAATCACAACCGAGCTAAAGAAATTACGTCTGTTCGCGGCGATTGCCTGATTAATACTGGAAACCCAAATTTATTCACTTATATTTTACAGGCGAACGAGAGAAAAACAAAATGTAAGTAATTTTTTGTTTTGAAATTTGATATTATAGTTATATGTACTTTTATTATTAGGAGTAAATCATGGTGCAATCACCAGGCGAAGTAAATAAAAAGAGATAGAAGATGTACGCTATCTGAAACGGGTAGGGATGTATTTAACGGTCAGAAGAGGGTAAAAATGTTTACCCGCTTTGGAAAAGTAGGAGTAGAAAAACAAATGCCTTGCTACGAAAGCCATTACAGACTGTTTTTTCAGCATATCAGTGCAACCTAATGCCAAAACAAAAGGGATACACAGGACCAGTGCGAACTTATATTACTTAAGGCATCGAATAAAATTAAAAACTTAAACTGCGATGAGTAGTAAAATTCAATAATGCGTCTCAATTAAACTGACCTCAACTTCAACTGCAGTTGAAGCCTTTATCGAAAAACCGGACATAAGTGGGAGAGGTGTTATCCATTATATAGTTGAACTGTAGGAACTTTCCGTTTCGGGTTTGATGAAAAGTTTTACAGCCACACTTGGAAGTGATCGTAATACTTTTATATGTGTTTCGATCTCTAAAAATCCATTGTTCTTTCCATCTGCTCTGTTGATCTTACATTGCGAGTCGGAAGCAAAACATATGACCTTCTAATATATAATACAAACTTGATCTGAAGATCTCCCATAAGCTCTTGACAGTTAATTCGCGATGTATTACTAATGTTCCCAAGTTATTATTTACTAAATATGTCAGGGGATATAATAGGAGTAGGCCTAGAACCAGAAGGTGCTAATCCGATCGAGCCGGATTCATATATTCTAAATTACAATCCATAACTGTAACATTCCTCTTATCTTAGTGGTCTAATTTTTAGGCCAAAACAACAATAGTGAGTAAAAATTTTTTGTAACTGTATTTAGAAATCCATTGTTTTAGCGAAGTGTTTACATAAATAAGGTGTAATACAACAGTTTTGGTGTTCTTGCACATTTCTCGAAAGTCTTCAGTAACGCTGCACAGGCGAAAATCCTTGTTGGATATGACGCGAATTCAAATAGTTTATTTTAACAAAGACCTGTTTCCCAAATATGAATCTCTGTAATTAAATCCGGTAAAGGTCCATCGATATTCCCTACTGGACTGGTTTAGATGAAAAAAAGTACTAAAACTACCATATTTTACTCCTGAAAAATGCAAAAAAACAACACTTTTTTGGGGAAAACATTGGTGAAAAATTTTCAGATATCCGAATGACATAACAAAGCTGAATTTAGAGCGAGACAATTGACGGCTTACTTCACCTGGTTATTCCACCATGGGAGTAAATCAATAAATAATGCACAATTGGAAATACAGCTTGACAAGATGATCGGGGAAAAGTGCCGGACTTCTGGAAGCAGCTTGCTAAGATTGGCTAACACCCACCTCATGGTCCTTTCCAACGCTTTTTGATGTCCTCCCTCTGCAAAAAAACGAAGACGTGCGCTCAACTTTACAATTGTTGGAACTCCAAATTTTTGCGTCAATGCTTGCAAGGAGTTATTAAGAATATCTAGCAAGTATTTGAATGCCAGCTTGTTTAGCCTGTATTACTGCCGAAAACTAATTGAAAAAAGTTAACTTTTTATTCAAAAGTGCTGAAAATAACTTGCAGTGGATCACTTAGCTCCAAAGGGTTAGAACAGTCCCTTAATTGCCTCGAATCGCTTTCACATTTATGTATATTCTCCTCGCGCTCAATCAATACCAACCTAAGTGCAATAGTAAATATTTTCTTATACATTTTTTATCTCTATTTTCGCTGTCTTTTAAGGGAATATGTGCTTCTTTACAAAATTTACACAATTGCAAGTAAATTATTTGTTCACTGCTATTCACAATAGAGCATCAGCTGTTTCGAAGTGAACTTTTGTTCGCCCGAAATTGCCGATAGCGGAAAAAGTTCACCCGAACAAAAAAGTGAAGGCGAACACTTTTCCGTGTGAACTTCGCGATAAGGGTGAATATATTTTTTAGTCAAACTTCAAAAAGCAAAGATTGCTATCATTTCAACACCCCTTCTCATCTTGCAATTCTATCTTGAAACATAATTTCTTCATTCTAATTGCATCTAGTGCCTTTGTGCATACGTCTGCAAGTTGATCTTCTGTAGGTATTGAAATCAGCTTTACTAAGCGTTTTGCAACTGCATCTCTGATAAAATGGTGCTTTAATCAATATATTTAGCTTTTCTTGAATCAAATGTGTTCGCCATTCCAATACAGCCTCTGTGTGTCTTCAAATATTTCAACTGGTTGTTTATTGACTGTTGTAAATCTTTCAGCAAACCAGGTAACCAACTGTTGTTGTTATTGCTGTAGCGATAAGGGTTACTCCCCGCAGGCTTTGAGGAGTGTTATCGATGTGATGGTCCTTTGCCGGATACAGATCCGGTACGCTCCGGTAACACAGCACCATTAAGGTGCTAGCCCACCATCTCGGGAACGATTTATATGGCCACATTAAACTTTCAGGCCATCCCTCCCTCCCCACCCCCAAGTTCCATGAGGAGTTTGGGGTCGCCAGAGCCTCGTCTATTAATGAAACAGGATTCGCCGCGGATAGGTGAGGTTGATAATTGGGTTTGGAGAAGCTATATATTGCTCTGGCAAGCTGAAGGGTTGCGCTGCACAGCCCCTTGAATCTGGTATTTTAGTCGCCTCTTACGACAGGCATACCTACCGCGGGTATATTCTGACCCCCTAACCCACTGGGGTTAGTTAGCTTCTGTTACAGCCGCACTTAAGGCAACATACTTTACACAACATACATACGCTTCCCAGGCCGTCGGGTCTATGTACCGGAGCGACTCGGGATTTTTCCCGACCAAGTACTGCCATTTCAGTGTAACCCCATTTAATTTGTTGCGTCCTCCCAAAAAATTGTCATCCTCCCAGCAGCTCCTTGCAGCGGGGACTGCTCCATATTCTCTTGCTCGGGAAGTTATCGACCAATCCGGGTCGTCTCCTGGCCCCGGTCCTGAGCAATGGTTTTGCTGCATCTGCCGGAAAGAATCTTTTTAGGACGGTCCTCTTTCGGTGTCGTTAAGG
>JARSSU010038421.1:0-50730 GCA_029619165.1 Eurosta solidaginis
CCGTAAACTGTGGAATAGGAAAGGAGAAAGTTTAGGTTAAATTTTGGTTTCGGTATTTCATTTATTATCTCGTATAAAAATTTAATTACTCAAGCTAATTAAAAGTATCCCAATAGAATATCAGGCTTCTGTAAAATTATCTGCTCCTTATAAATCCTTTGTGGCTAACAACGGATTGAAATATAGTCATCTATAACCCTAGAATCCAGCATTAAGAGATACACTAAACTTTTTCACTGTCTTGTTGTCAAAGAATTCGTAAGCAACAACAGGTATGGCTAGGAAATGTTCAACACTTTCTATCTTCTCCTCATTCCTACAGCTTCTATATAAGATATACGAATGGTTCGCACGTGGTAAGAGGAGAAGCGATGTGTACCCCCAGCACAGAATACACCCACGGCAGGTATGCCTATGTCGCGAGAGGGGACTAAAACACCGAAATAAATAAAGGGGTGTTTAGTGCAACCCTTTTAAAGGGTAGACAGTGTAATTTATAGCTTCTCCAACCCAATTGTCAACCTCACCTACCCGTGGCGAGTCCTCTTTCTTAAGCAGACGTGGAGTGTCTTTAGCGCGACAACAACAACAAAAAGCAGTGATGTGCCTTTAACCTCAGTCTGTTCGGTGACTTTCCTCATTAGCTGATCAGCAATACAGTCTGCGGCACGCCACTGTGATCCAGGATCCACATCACTATTGTGGTGCACATTTAATGACTGCAATCTATTGCAAACTTTTAGGAAGAGCTTCGGCCTAGAAGAGAGGACTCCCGTTTTACAGGTTACACAACGAAAGAAGATGGAATATTCGGGGTGGTTCAAGGGATTGTGTAGCGCAATATATAGCTTCTCCAACCCAATTGTCAACCCGTTTCACTAACAGACGAGACTCTGGCGACCCCAAGCTACTCATGGAACTTGGGGGTGGGGAGTGAGCGATGGACTGAAGGTTTAATGTGGCCATATAAATCGTTCCCGAGATGGTCGGGCTAGTACCATAATGGTGCTGTGTTACCGGAGCGTACCGGATCTGTATCCGGCAAAGGACCATGACATCGATAACACTCCCCAAAGCCTTCGGGGCAATAACCTTATCGCTACAACAACAAGAACAACATAGAATATTCGGGGAAAAAGGTTTCCGGAAGATTTATGCTCCATCACGTGGTGAGCTGTACGAATATAAGCCCAAAGGATTCGCTCGCTAAGTTATATAATGCGAGTGGGTCCGTTTTAGAAATTTATCATACTAAAAAATCTTTGCAAAATTACAACCGATAAAATAAAAAGTTAATGAGGAAAAGTTTTGTGAGGACAAAAGCCAAAAGCCACTTTTTTGCTGGTTTAGAGTTCACCGATTTCGCCATATTAAATATTAAAATTTCTTATTTCAAGCTGATGCCAAGTTAATAACAGGGAAATAACAACTCCAACAACAAATCACGCCAATTTATATGGAATGCTTTCAACTCACCAATCGATGGCCGCACAATAGCCGCTGGCAATCCAGACATCTCTACCATAAGCAAATTCTCTGATAAATTCTTTGTAAACGTATAAGTATTAGGGTGATCGCGTATAATTGTTTTGCATTTCTCATCTGTAAAATCTTCCCATTGAGCATCATCTTCAGCCATTTTCATCATATCATATGGGTCGAATTGTGACTTGTAAACTTCTTCGATAATCAAACCACGATTATTGCTATTACAAAACGCAGTCGAAAGATAAATGTAAGAGGAGAGATTTCTCAATTTCTTCGCCAATTCAATGGTGCGCATTGTGCCAGTCAAATTAGTTTTGATTGCTGTACGCAAAGGTGAGCTGAATTTAATTGTCGCAGCGCTATGATAGATGACATTAACCTTTTCGATGAGCTCGTTCAGCAATGCTTCGCTAAAACCGAAATTCACCTCGCTCAACTCACCAACAACGGGTACCACTTTGGAGAGCGCTTTCTCATCGTATTTCTGAAAGATCTGTAGAGAGAGAGAATTATGTATGTGAAAGGTTTAAATATTGTGCTGTTAAAGTTTGTAGTTATTTTGAAAAAGAGAACTTAAGAAAATGTAGTAAATAGCGTATATTGCATTCCTACTTTAAACTGTGTAGTTCTCAACTGGTTTATAAGTTTTATTTTACGAAAAACACTTCAATAATATTCTTTCAATAAATTTGTTTAGATTCAAATATTTTTTGTTCAACATGTAGGTGGCTCTTTCGTTGTTGCCTATTTCTGGAAAGGTTATCGTAAATAAAGTTTAGTGGCTGCTATTAGAGAAACTGACAGCCTTTCATTCCGGTGGAGATACCGTAAATAAAAATAATACTGGGTACAGTACTGGCATCTCTTTTTTCTTTAAAGACGAAAGGCTGAGACAAATCAGAAACTATTTTATATGAGTTTGTGGAGTAGGGAATGTGAAGAGCTGGTGCATGTAAGACAGAAACACTCTTCATCTGGGTGTGTTATGATTCTGTATATTACAGTAACCCAAACGTCGGAAAATGATAATGCAGATGTGTTAGTGAGAGTGCGATGATCGCGCACATCACTTAATACATCGTTTTGCGTAATGCATCGCTTATTAGCAAGCAACAAGACGAGATCGTTCGTTATTTTTAATGCGCACAATGGCAAGCAAAAGGCTTATACAATAAAATACATTGTATTTGCCCAAAAGGGTTGGTCAAAATAAAATATTTTTCGCTGTGCGCATTGAAAAAAAACTCTTACAACGATCTTTGCTAACAACATTCGTCAACATTGCGATCGACGTATACAATCGATGTGCTGCGCCAAATGCTCAGCGACTACTAAACTAAAGGGAATAAGAATACGTGTGAATGAGGTGAACAATTGTTTTACTATTTGCCGACGTCTGCAGTAACCGGGCCAAATCATACCAGAGTATGGCAAGGTATTTCTTGAGGCCAGTTATGTTCTTCCTCGGCTTTACTCAAGTATATGTCGCTTGCGGGGACAGTCCACATAAAATTCCCAGGTAATAAGACGGCATGTGGCGTCATATGGAGCTCCACGTGACATCACCACTAAAATCGTTATACATGTCTCTAAAGAGTGTATGCAATTTTGGAAATGTGGGAGGACCCAACCGTTTACTAGGGTCATTTACGCTAAATGGTTACAATGAGAACTACAAAGGCAGATGCATTTTTTCAAGGATACAGGCCGAAATGAACTACGAGGGCTCGCCAAGCCCTGCCGAGTGGCGATCGCATTTAACAATAACTTCTGAAGTAGTTCTTTTTTGTGCACATGACTGCATCCTAGCACCTTCTCTATGGTAAGCCAACACAATATTACCTCGATACCCTAAGCACGGCCAAATTTATGTGTTATTATTTACCATTACTTTAATTGCCACTGACCCAGTTTTTGAAAATGTCAAGTCGACATGAACAGTGAAAGCTCAAATAATAAGCATATCAAAATATATAACATCAAAAGACAAAGAATTGCTATAAAATAGCTTTCCCGTTTCAGTATAATTTCTTGCTTTATTAGCTAGGGATGCTACGAATGTTAGTTTAGCGGAACAAGTGAACCGACATCGTAAGTTGAGATATGGCATAGGATACACTTATTTACATAGATAAACCTAAGAAGGATGTTCAGTATAATATGTGATGCAAATAGTTTCTAAACCAGAGGTTAAGATCAGAGTTCAGAGAATGTTTGAGATTTATTTTTTTTCCACAAATTATTCTTTCGATTTTTTTTCTTATTATTCCCAAATATTTGAAATGTGTTGAAATATTTTTACAGCTGGAGTACAGGTTCAACTACTATCACAAATAAAACAAGTAAGGAAGGTTAAGTTCGGGTGTATCCGAAGATTACATACTCAGTTGAGAGCTATGGTGACAACATAAGGGAAAATAACCATGTAGGAAAATGAACCGAGGGAAACCCTGGAATGTGTTTGTATGACATGTGTATCAAATGAAAGGCATTAAAGAGTATTTTATGAGGGAGTGGGCCATAGTTCTATAGGTGGACGCCATTTAGGGATATAGCCATAAAGGTGGATCAGGGTTGACTCTAGAATGCGTTTGTACGATATGGGTATCAAATGAAAGGTGTAATGAGTATTTTAAAAGGGAGTATCCTTAGTTCTAAGGTGGCGCCGTTTCGAATATCGCCATAAAGGTGGACCAGGGTGACTCTAGAATGTGTTTGTACGATATGGGTATCAAATTAAAGTATTAATGAGTATTTTAAAGGGAGTATCCTTAGTTCTATAGGTGGACGCCGTTTCGAGATATCGCCATAAAGGTGGACCAGGGGTGACTCTAGAATATGTTTGTACGATATGGGTATCAACGAAAGGTGTTAATGAGTATTTTAAAAGGCGTGGGGCTTAGTTCTATAGGTGGACGCCTTTTCGAGATATCGCCATAAAGGTGGACCAGGGGTGACTCTAGAATGAGTTTGTACGATATGGGTATCAAATTAAAGGTATTAATGAGAGTTTTAAAAGGGAGCGGTGGTAGTTGTATATGTGAAGGCGTTTTCCAGATATCGACCAAAATGTGGACCAGGGTGACCCAGAACATCATCTGTTGGATACCGCTAATTTATTTATATATGTAATACCTGCCAAGATTTAAGGGTTTTTTATTTCGCCCTGCAGAACTTTTTCATTTTCTTCTACTTAATATGGTAGGTGTCACAACCATTTTATAAGTTTTTTCTAAAGTATATTTCGCGTCAATAAAAACAATCCAATTACTTACCATGTTTCATCCCTTTTTTCGTATTGGTATAGAATTATGGCATTTTTTCATTTTTCGTAATTTTCGATATCGAAAAAGTGGGCGTGGTCATAGTCGGATTTCGTTCATTTTTCATACAAGATAAAGTGAGTTCAAGTAAGCACGTGAACTAAGTTCATTAAAGATATGTCGATTTTTGCTCAAGTTATCGTGTTAACGGCCATGCGGAAAGACAGACGGACGACTGTGTATAAAAAACTGGGCGTGGCATCAACCGATTTCGCCCATTTTCACAGAAAACAGTTAGCGTCATAAAATCTATGCCCTACCAAATTTTAAAGGATTGGTTAATTTTGTTCGACTTATGGCGTTAAAAGTATCGTAGACAAATTAAATTAAAAAGGGCGGAGCCACTCCCATTTTGAAATTTTCTTTTATTTTTGTATTTTGTTGCACCATATCATTACTGGAGTTGAATGATGACATAATTGACTTATATACTGTAAAGATATTAACTTTTCTTTTAAAATTTGAATTAAAAAAATTTTTTTTTAAAAAGTGGGCGTGGTCGTTCTCCGATTTTGCTAATTTTTATTAAGCAGACATATAGTAATAAAGTAATGTTCCTGCAAATTTCATCATGAATATCTTCAACGACTACCAAATTACAGCTTGCAAAGTTTTAAATTACCTTCTTTTAAAAGTGGGCGGTGCCACGCCCATTGTCCAAATTTTACTAATTTTCTCTTCTGCGACATAAGTTAAACTCATCTACCAAGTTTCGTTGCTTTACCTGTCTTTTGTAATGAATTATCGCACTTTTTCGGTTTTCGAAATTTCGAATTCGAAAAAGTGGGCGTGGTTATAGTCCGATATCGTTCATTTTAAATACCGATCTGAGATGAGTGCTCAGGAACCTACAAAGCAAATTTCATCAAGATACCTCAAATTTACTCAAGTTATCGTGTTAACGGACGGACATGGCTCAATCAAATTTTTTTCGATCCTGATTATTTTGATATATGGAAGTCTATATCTATCTCGATTCCTTTATATATGTACAACCAACCGTTATCCAATCAAACTTAATATACTCTGTGAGCTCTGCTCAACTGAGTATAAAAAAGTAAAAATTGAAAGCACGGGAATTTGTTCTCAAATGTTTGACATTTTTTTATTATCTTTTCATTTTTAGTACGAGTTAACATTTGTTTTCATTCTCCAAAGAGTTTGCTTCATTGCTCATACATACAAATTTGTTACACGGTGTTTTGTGTGAACTAGTGTTTGGAATGGGCAGAATTCGCATATTGTTAAAACAAAGTTAGTGCAATACAATGCGACACACAAACTTGTTTAAGTGTCTCGTTGTGAAAAAGAATTAAAAGTACATCTCTTGGGAAACACTTAAATACCATTATGAAGCAGTTCATAAAACATAATTTTCGTATGAATTTCATCGAAACAGATCTGGTAAGAAGGCTCAATTAACGGAAGAGCAGGGAGGAGTTTGGAACTGCTGCGTTGGCTTAGTAACAATTAAAAAACATGCCCTTTAGAATTTTTGAAGATGAAAAATATTTTAAGAGATTGCTTCGGCTATATAGCGACACCTACTGTTTAACTGTAAATTCCAAAAATATTACTGAGAATTTAAGCTTGTGCGCTACTAAAATAAAAACCCAATTAAGACATATTTTAAAAGATAGAACTATAATTCTTATTTTAAGACTTGATGTGGCAAGCCGAAAGGGTAAGATAATACTAGGAATAAACGTTCAATACATAAAAGATTACAAATTATGATCCATACAATTGGCACGACTCATTTACGACAAAGGCATAGCTCAAGTTTCATCAAGGATGAAATATCAGAGTGCTTAGATAGTTACGGATATCTCTAAAACAAATATATCCACAACCACTGACAATGGATCCAACACGATCAAGGCATTTATACCGTGATTGGCTGGTATGCGAGGTAAAATGAAAAAGAAAGTGGGAAATTGAATGAAAATTTAATACACATTTTCAGGCACATATATTGAAGACTTATGCAAATACAATATCAGTTAACACCTTTTCTAATGAAGCATGCAGTGACACAGCTTCTAGCTTTGTAAATATACAGCCGTATGGAGATTTAGAGGAAGAATATAATCTACAAAAAGTGATACAATACCAACATACATAACCATTCGGCAGAAACTGTAGAAGTTGCTTCATCATGAGGACTCCATTTCATACCAATATTCTCGAATACTGGAAAGACTCTGCGGCGGATAGGGACATTCGTGCATTAGTGGAGATAGCATTGGCAGTTCCTTCTAGTCAGGTGTCTGTTGAGAGAGCCTTCAGTGCTTTACCAACAATCCCTATAAAACAAAGAGCAAATCTAGGTGGCGACTCAATCAACAGTCTCTTACCGGTCATCTTGTCCAATTTTAAACAAATTATAGATATGAATATGTCTTCATAATTATTATCCTTCACAACTAATTATAGCGGTTATAAATAAAGTCGGGTGACGAAACCAAAATTCGGCCGAACGTTATTGTGTACATTTTCTTCCCCTTTATTACTTAAAAACGAAGAAAAGTGTTTCTTACATAGCTCACAGGTATGGAACTTGTCATTAATCGCATATAGGAACAGTTTATGATCACTTTGTGCAGCTGTGTGATATCGTGACAAGGCGCGAACCGAAGTACTTGTCGGCAAGCCTCTATCCCAATACAAATCCAGCACCACAAATGCTCTCATTTACATGGACACTGTGATAAGAGAGTAATATCAGCCTTTGTTTCCATTAGGAAATTAACGATGCCATGGCATCACCATCGCGGCCTTTTCCACTAAGGGCCCGGTAGCTTCATATGCTTGTCATAGCATTTTTACGTTTGTCAAGGTCGTCAAGAAAACGCGTTCGGCTCATACGAGGTTTTTTCGCTTCGCAATTCATTGCAACTTTTTCAATATTGCAAGTCCAAAATGTAAAGGAGACTCTGTAATACACGTGTCACTTTATAAAGCAAACCACTTATGCCCATCGTGGTGAACAGTAGGCGAATATTTCGGAGTGGACTCATTGAAGCTCAGCCAAAATCTGAATCTGCACACTTTTAGGTTGTCGTGTCTCAAAAATATCTGCTAAAATCGCTTATAAAAGGTCGGAGGAATGTTTTCTTAAGAATGTATAAAAAAATCATTCAGTTGTATAAATGAAATGGAAGAAGAATATTTGTCAAAATTGTGTAAAGGCATAAATGAATGTAAAAAAATTGTTTTTTCCGAATTTATAGACTATTTAATTATTCGTCAGTATCAAATGAAAACAAATGTTTGTTTTAAAATTGATTCGCAAGCGGTATAAAAAATGAATTGAGTGAATTTTAATTCTTCTGGTTAAGATGAGCACTAGGACATACGAACCTATGAATAGGAGATAGGTTGAACTGGCCCCCTTCGTGAGGATCCCACATGAGCCCATAGGTTAGATAATTACCCGTAACGGCAATTGTTGATAATTGAAAGTCATGCCTGCTTCGATGAATCTAAAATTAATATCATTTGATATGAAGTGGATTTGAATTTACTTCACAAAACGCTAAACTTTTCTAACCCAAAGAACTCTGCTCTGTGTAGTACTTCTGTTAAAAGCTTGATTACAATTAGTTGAAATCTGAAGTCTAACTCAAAAGTAGCGGAAGATCCGTCCTTTCGATATTAAAGCTTCGGAGCATCTCCATTACAAACTCGTATGCGCTATCTTCAGTGTTTCTACATGAACTTGTTTTGATGATTTTTTAACTGCAAATTTTAAATTTACTATGCACGTAATTATATTTAATTTTATACTATATTTTTTTAAGTATATACTAAGGTGCAAATGTAAAAAGTAATTTGAAGAAAAAAGGATACAAAAAAGTGTATAATAATAATTGCGAATTACAACAATATTACCGAGCTCAAGATCCATACAAAAAGCCTCATTAAAAGCAACTAAAATCGCAATTCATGTGTCATTTATTTTACTATGACAAATTTGCTTGTAATACTCGTATATATTTTGCGTTTATTGCCAATTGCTAGTTTATTGTTTTTAAGAGTGTTTTACGAGAGCTACGCATGCGCCACATTCAAACTGCGCACAAGTGCTTGTACTCGTGAACAAATGTGAGTGACTTTTTGTATTTTATTGGGTGGGTAGTGAGAGGGACAAAGGAAGAAAGAAAAATTATAATTTGAACTGAGTATTTTATATTATTCTGTGGTTTTTTTCTAAATTTCTTCTCAATTGCTCTGCAGCTATTTATCATACTTCTTGCTCCTCTTTGGCATTTATCTGAGCTTGGTGAATGTCACTTGCCTGGGTGGACGATTTTGGTTGGGTGTTTTTTTGCCGTTAAAATATTCTCGCATTGCAACCAAATTTTGTAATACTCAAACGAAGATGCGAAGGTTACATCTGGAGAAGATAACCATAATAGGGCGTGTCGCTCTCCTTCAAAGTCGATTTTCATCAAATCGCATATGCGGACAATTCTTAGCAACTTTCCTTGAAACATTATGAACCTTAAAACAAGTAAGGAAGGCTAAGTTCGGGTGTAACCGAACATTACATACTCAGTTGAGAGCTATGGAGACAAAATAAGGGAAAATCACCATGTAGGAAAATGAACCTAGGGTAATCCTGGAATGTGTTTGTATGACATGGGTATCAAATGGAAGGTATTAAAGAGTATTTTAAAAGGCAGTGGGCCATAGATCTATAGGTGGACGCCATTTAGGGATATCGCCATAAAGGTGGACCAGGGGTGACTCTAGAATGCGTTTGTACGATATGGGTATCAAACGAAAGGTGTTAATGAGTATTTTAAAAGGGAGTGGCCTTAGTTCTATAGGTGGACGCCTTTTCGAGATATCGCCATAAAGGTGGACCAGGGGTGACTCTAGAATTTGTTTCTACGATATGGGTATCAAACGAAAGGTGATAGTGAGTATTTTAGAAGGGAGTGGGCCTTAGTTCTATAGATGGACGCCTTTTGAGATATCGCCATAAATGTGGACCAGGGCTGACTCTATAATGTGCTTGTACGATATGGGTATCAAATTAAAGGTACTAATGAGATTTTTAAAATGGAATGGCCCTTAATTTTATATGTGAAGGCGTTTTCGAGATATCGACCAAAATCAGGGTGACCCAGAACATCATTTGTCGGGTACCGCTAATTTATTTAATACTACGAACAGTATTCCTGCCATGATGCCAAGGGCTTTTGATTTCGCCCTGCAGAACTTTTTCATTTTCTTCTACTTATATGGTAGGTTCACATCCATTTTACAAGTTTTTTTCTAAAGTTATATTTTGCGTCAATAAACCAATCCAATTACCGTGTTTCGTCCCTTTTTTCGTATTTGGTATAGAATTATGGCATTTTTTTTAATTTTTCGTAATTTTCGGATATCGAAAAATGGGCGTGGTCATAGTCGGATTTCGGCCATTTTTTATACCAATACAAAGTGAGTTCAGATAAGTACGTGAACTGAGTGTAGTAAAGATATATCGATTTTTGCTCAAGTTATCGTGTTAACGGCCGAGCAGAAGGACAGACGGTCGACTGTGTATAAAAACTGGGCGTGGCTTCAACCGATTTCGCCCATTTTCACAGAAAACAGTTATCGTCCTAGAATCTAAGCTCCTACCAAATTTCACAAGGATTGGTAAATTTTTGTTCGACTTATGGCATTAGAAGTATCCTAGACAAATCAAATGAAAAAGGGCAGAGCCACGCCCATTTTGAAATTTTCTTTTATTTTTGTATTTTGTTGCACCATATCATTACTGGATTGAATGTTAACATAATTTACTTATATACTGTAAGTATTAATTTCTTTTGTTAAAATTTGACTTTTATTTTTCTTTTAAAAGTGGGCGTGTTCGTTATCTGATTTTGCTAATTTTTATTCAGCACACATATAGTAATAGTAGCAACGTTCCTGCCAAATTTCATCATGATATCTTCAACGACTGCCAAATTACAGCTTGCAAAACTTTGAAATTACCTTCTTTTAAAAGTGGGCGGTGCCACGCCTATTGTCCAAAATTTTACTTATTTTCTATTCTGCGTCATAAGTTCAACCCACCTACCAAGCTTCATCACTTTATCCGTCTTTGGTAATGAATTATCGCACTTTATCGATTTTTCGAAATTTTCGATATCGAAAAAGTGGGCGTGGTTATAGTCCGATATCGTTCATTTTAAATAGCGATCTGAGATGAGTGTCCAGGAATATTCATACCAAATTTTGTCAAGATACCTCAAAATTTACTCAAGTTATCGTGTTAACGGACTCAACTGAGTATAATTAAGGAAAAATTTACCAGTTTTGAATTGCACTTTATTGCACTAAAATTGTGTGATCTATGAAACTTCATACTTGAAAAAAAAATGTCAAAGCAATTTTTTTACAAGCGACAACAAACTAATTGTGAATGTACTTTACTATTTTAGTTAAAAATTTGGGAAAAATTAAATAAATTAAATTGATAAATTGCTTTAATTTAATTGAAATAAATCTTTTCATACATTGAAAAGCAATTAGGCAATCCCCGCTTAATTCATACAAAGTAATTTACTATTGTTAAGCGGGACGAGTCCTTTTCTACTAGAAGTGGGTCTGAAACTGCACTCCTATGGTGATAGGTCCAACTATAAACAGACATGACCAAAGCCACAACTTACTAGTATACAACTTAATCAAAAATTACTAGTGCTGAAAATATTCTTTCCTACAAATATATTTAATTCATTTTCATTCATGACCTCACCAGTGATTTCCAAGCTCAAAGTAGTATATATTTCTTTCTTGAACCACTTAAGAGAGATGGCGTTCAATGACTCAGTCTTAAGTTATGTCGCAATGTACACTTTACAAAAATTTTACTACTTACCGGTTTCTGCAGCAAACGACTAATACGCTCATTGGGATCAAATTTACGTTTTCCTCTGACTAGTACATAAATAGTGCCAATATCGGGATGTGTATCCAAGAGTGCTTCAATTAGCACTGTTCCCAAAAATCCTGTGCCGCCGGTAATAAAATATTTTTATGTGCAAAAAATTCCGGTATCGTGCAAATATGTCCCATAATCTTCGGATTATGATCACTTAACGACAATTCCTCAGTGCTACTGTCATGCTCGCCCATGACAGCCATGGCGTAATTGAGATTGGTTGGCGGCGCCAATTTGAATTATTTGATAAACGTTTGGTTAACAAATTAATTTGAATGTCAAGGTGACTATGAGCTCTTAAAAGCGGTCAAGTGACTTTGAACGCACGATATGACTGAAAATATAAAGAGATAAGATACAAACGATAAATTAGAAGAAGAAGCTTTAAAAATGTTGTACAATAAATGATTAAATTAAAATCAAAATTTGAAGTTTCTTAAAAGGTCTAAAGCTTCCGCATATTTGAGCGATTTGAATAGGGTAATATAAACATATTTTTTTTTCTAAAATGAAAAATATTTAACAGAATTACAAAAACTGAAAACTTCGCCAACACAAACTTTTTCTTTTTTTCATATTCTAGTGTCTGTATGTTTTGCTTATGAATGCATTGGCTGTATATAAAAGCGATAAAACAACTATTTCGGTACATTTGCACTTGCCCATAAAATCAATGACAATGAAAGCGTCAATGATCACAACGACATCAACTCCAATCATAGGCCTTTGGCTTGTCATGGCTGTTTATCAGCATCGGTGACCTTGTGCGCCTGCATTCGCTCCAAACCTGGCCTTGGGACGTACGCGTTAACAATTTAGTAGCGCCAGATCAAATATTTTCGTTTTGCTTCTATATTTTCTTTGTGCTTTTTTTGATATTGAAGTTAAGATTTTTTTTTACTATTATTATATTTGCTGTAAAATTTTCTTATTTTATTATTATGTTTTATTTGTTGCAATTTTTTTCTTAAAAATTCTTCCTTTTGATTTTCATAACATTTTTTTGCGCATAATGTACAAATTTGTTACCATTATGTGCTGCGTAGAATACATAGTTACTGTCGTGCAATGTGAAGGTTTTTAATGAGAATAATTTAGCTTTGACTTTGACTTTGTTAGAGTTTTATTTCTTTAGAACAAATGCTGTAGGTCACACATTTTACAAGGCAAGCACGTAAATATTCATAATAATTACTGTTGGCTTTCAACGAACGTCAAAAAATTTTCAACAAAACCAATACATTTTACGTCAACAATCAATACCAGATAAAATTTTAAATGAAGTCGCAAAAGAACATTCCTATTGTGAATAGATCGAAGATATTCATAACAGCCTCGAAAACAAAAGTCAATAAGTAATATATTTTTTAAATTTATTAGAACTTTTTCGGCAACTTATTTAGGCTTAAAAGTTCTGCATCAGAGTGTGGTATTTTTGGAAACTTTGATAAAAATCGAGCTTTACAAAAAATCTATAATATAAAAATAAAATAATTAATAAAAAATTTTTAAGTTAAACGGTTTTGTTGAAAACAATACTTACATGAAGTAATAATAATACTAAAAACTAGAAAAATAATTAGGTAGGTCCTAGGTACTAGTCATCACACTCCTCATCAATCTAGGGCGTTGATCAGACAATTAAATAAAAGCGTTGGTCGCGTGAAATTTCTAAAAATGTTCAATTAAGGGTCAGTTGGTCTTACTTACGACTATCAATAGAAATTTGACGCCCCAACGCTTTTATTTAATTGGCAGATCAACGCCCTAGATTGATGAGGAGTGTGATGACTAGTACCTAGGACCTACCTAATTATTTTCTAGCTTTTAGTATTATTATTACTTCATGGAAGTATTGTTTTCAATAAAACCGTTTAACTTAAACATTTTTTTTAATTATTTTGTTTTCAAGTTTTTAGTCTTTATTTAACTGCCTACTATTTCTCATTCTATTTAGTTCATTTAGTGACACATTATTACAAGGACTCTTTCCTGACAATTTGTTACAACCTAAGTCCTCAATACATAATCTTTCCAAAGACTTTACTCGACTCTGCGCCACGTATGCTTGTCCCTCCTCCAACTCCAAAATATTTTGATGTCTACGGGCTGTATGTAATATTTTTTCCAAATATGCTTGCTTTCCAATATGAGCCAAATATGGCCAAATGGACCACAAATACGATTTTTGTGAATATCTCGATCCTTGCGCCACCTAGCGGCAACTTTTTCCTTATTATTGCATTGTCATCGGGTTGTGAACACAACAAAATTCGTGCCAGCCAGCCAACCAGCCATCCAACCAACCAGCCCTGTCAAGTCAAGCTAAATAAAACCGTTTAATAAGTCGGGTTTTCCTTCCTGACGCTATAACTCCAGAACGCACGATTTCCTCGGTTTGCATTCGTTGGAAAAGTCTCGGGCTCCGTGAGGTTCCTAGCAAAGAAATTTAGGATCGACGCACAGGGTCTCGAGTATAGGACGTGGGCCCGGGTACCCCTAGAATGTGTTTAGAATAGGATAACAAATGAAAGCTGTTGATGAGTGCTTTAGTAAGGGTAATTTTCATACCCTGGGTGACTAGGGTCTCGAGATATAGGCCAAAAGGTGGACCCGGGTACCCCTAGAATGTGTTTATAGGATAGGATATCAAATGAAAGCTGTGATGAGTGCTTTAGTAGAGGGTAATTTTCATACCCCTGGGTGACTAGGGTCTCGGATATAGGCCAAAACGTGGACCATGAAAGCCTACATAGTGTTTTTACATTATGGGTATCAAATGAAGCTGTTGATGGTGCTTTAGTACAGAGTAAGTTTTATCACCGCTGGTGACTAGGGTCTCGAGATATAGGCCAAAACATGGACCCGGATACCCCTAGAATGTGTGTGTATTATGGATATCAAATGAAAGCTGTTGCTGACAGCTTTAAAGTAATTTTCATTGTGATATTCGATTTAGTCGCATCAATCTGACAAAACTGATAAATATGCATGCGAAGCCGAAATAAAGACATGAATTAATAATACCCGTATACCTATTTACATACCTCCTATTCGATTTGCCTGAAATTTGGTATATAAATTTGCCTATATTAGTATTTACCATGCTTTTTTCGGGGAAGTAGACTAGAACCGGACTGGGACTGGGATTAGGACTAGGACTGGGACTGAGACTGAGACTGCGACTCGGAGTGGGACTGGGACTGAGACTCGGAATGGGACTGGAACAAAATACATACCACCCTCTGTGACTGGCAATAAGATATGAAGAAGAATTAAAAAACTTGAGAGAAGAGAAAATAGAGAAGGAGACTGAGAAAGAGATAGAATGAGACGAAGATGAAGCGAAAAATACGGAGGGAGGAGTGAATACAATGATTAGGAAAAAGTGTAGAGGGGCGAGGGCAGAGTTAGACGGAAAAAGCTTATTAAAATATATACAGATAGACAAAATTTATGGAAGAACAACGTCTGCCGGGTCTGATAGTTATGTATAATTTTGTTAGCTTTGAAAAATTAAAAATAAAATTTTTTTGTGAACTAGTTTTTTACATTATTCATTCAGAAAATTAATAAATAATCAATAAATTTATAAAAATGACACTGATTGGTTGAAAGAAAAGGTTTGGTAAATGTAAATAATATGTCCAGGTATCAGCTAAATCGATAAATTCTGTCGTCAGGTTGAGTTTCCATGTGTCCATGTTTCCACGTTATTTGTATCTATTCAAGGTCATTTCAAATTGATTTTGAAGGAAATGCGGCTAAAATGTTGATAGTTTAATTGGTATTTTGAAATTATCATTTACTGGTTTAGCTAAAGTATTTATTATGGTTTCGAGATGTATCGTTTTTATGTTTGTTCAAACATATCGACCTAAGCCATTTAAAAAGGTTGCAACTGAAACAAATAATTTTCATTGTCAAAAAAAGTGTTAATTCAACATTTATTTATTTCTTTTCGCAATTCACAAAGAACTTAAGAATTTAAGCTATAATATAGATTCATATGCCTCTTTTGAGATATGACTTTATTAAAGCTCTCGCTGAGATACGCCCTTGTTAAGCAAATTTTCAGTTACGACCTTTCTTTTAGCATAGATTGATATATACTCAGATAATAATTTAACCACTTTAAAACCAAGTTCAAATTTTTACTCAACCGTCGACAGATTTCACTTCTAATTTTTGCTCTCGCCCCCTATAAGCACATAAAAATTTTGCCAACAAATAAGCTCTCATAAATCAATTAGCACCCAATAAAGTCTCGGCATTTAAATATATTCGACAAGATATTTTCTTAAATTTCATTGGTATTCTTATATTATGTATGTTGCTCTGTCCACCATTTAATATTGTTTGCTCAAGCAATTATAAATCCGCACCGGCTAATGCAAGTTCGTTGCTTTAGTCTTTCGTTAGTGAGGTGATTAGAGAGGATTAACTGTTATTGAAGAAGCATGGAATTTTTATTTAGTATACCTTAGAAATTAGCACCACTTTAGAACACGTAAATATTGACATATTTTTTTTATAGAAAAGTGGGCATGTTAATAATTTGTCCAAAGCACAACGAACTTATTTTTGTATGAAATTGGTATGACTAACAATCCGAAGGGTTTTTGAAAGCAAAAGTTTCAATAGGCGTTTGATTATTGAAATGTGTGCATTTTTTTAATCGTGTTTAGTTTATTACTGAGTTTGTTTAAGAGTTTATCAAAGTTCTACGAGACTCTTTGGAGCTAGTATGGATACTTCAAGTTAGTTTTAAGCTTGTATTTTTTTTAAGTGTTCACTCAAGAAAAATCCTAAAAATTCCTGAAAAATAATTGCGCTGCAGAAACGCTTCCCTTAATCTAGAAACAAAATTGAGATATTGTATAAAAAAATTCAAAAAGTTTATTACGTAACTGTTACGGCCGTGGATTTCTAGTCGAGGTCCACAACTCTACAGTCGAGTACCATTATTCACTGAGTTAACTCATTCATGTAAATATTGTGAGAAATATTCAATCAAGTATTCTTGATTGAAAAAAAAGAAGAAAAATTTTCTTCAAATTAATGTAAAGTTTTATATAAAAATAGAAATATTTACTGATTACATTGAAATTTTGCTCAATTTAAAAAATAAAATATTTAGAAAATGTTTTTTCTCATTTAAGGTATGTAAGTGTTTTTGTCTGAGTGCATCTTTTCGTCGACTAAAAAGAAGCCTTTGACAGCGCAAAAGAAGCTCCTTGTATGCTGCTATATCTGAATTTAAGTTTCCTGCAAATTTAATAAAGCTTTGCCAAAGTACATTAAGAAACATAACAACCCTCTGTAAATATAGAGAAGGACCTCTCAGAGCCATTCGAAACCAAACGAGTCTTCATTTATATGACTGGTTTGAACAAACGCGCTGTGAGATCTGCCTTCTCTGGATTAGGTAAAGAAGCAAAAAAACTGGGTATTGCGGTGAATGAGAAAAAGAGGAAGTATTTGCTATCATCCATGAAAGAATCGGCACATTTGCTCCTTGCAAGTCACACCACTGAGATAAAAATTATAGACTTTGAAGGATTTCGTCTACTTGGGAACAAGCATTAACAGCAAAAACAATGTCAGCTTAGTAATTGAAAGGAGAATAACTCTTGCCAACTCGATTTTTTGAAAACATTGGTTTTGTCTAATACGCTGACTAAAAAAAATTTTCATATTTTTGTATAGACTCCGAATACGTATACTTTGCTATATTAAAACCTGAAATGACTTCCTCCCAATGATTTTTTACACGATTTGATTTGTATAGCCAAATGTATGGCTAGACAATATTACAGATAATACTTTACCAAGCCTTGCTAATTTGATTTGGTCCTATTGAGTGATTGTAGCACATGAATTTTTCCTCCGTAAAGTTATTCGGTATGGCAACTGTCCCTTCTACGCTTAGCTTTATTCGCTGAATTGAATTATATGTTTTCTGTGATTCGCTACTTTGTGCCCAATTTGGCTAATTATATGCAATTAGCGTACAATTTTCTTGATAATATTTTTATACGTACATAACAATATTTATAATTTTCTGCTAGACACTTTGTAGTCTTCATTTTACATACTAGGGTTGTTCTAAAGCTTCGAATCCGATTTCGATGCGTTGTAATTACCGATAATTTTAGAATTCGTTTGGAATCGGATTGCGGAGCGGAAAATCATATAGGGCTTACGAAATTGTGTGTTTGGCTTGTCACCTGTAGATACCCAGCAGGAAATGAAGTTAACTACATTTATTATTTAACAAAAGTAACCATTTTTGTATGGCAATGGCTGAAAAGTAGTCAGTGGTCAGTGGTTATTTCTGCATTACTTGTCAACTAATTCCAGTCTCCAAATACGTTTTCCTGTTATTATCTGGTGTACATATACATATAGGTTTCTATATAACTGTTATAATAAAAATATAATACTTAAAGCCAACCAAAGATATTTTTTATTCTGGTTAAATGCAATCAGATCTGGGCACAGAAGAAGAAGCATTTATTTACACAATTCTACACAATTTTTTTTAAACTTATGAAGTTCCAAAAACTGCTGGAATACGGCGTGAAAGGACAAAAGAATTGTTGTATAAAATTTTTTTTAATAAATTATTTCATTGCTTAAAACTGTTTCGGTTCGATTTTTTTTACAGCTATGGTGACAATGGAAACTTTGCATTACTTTCCAATCAATCTATAGCTGACTTTTTAAAGCCAACTAGCTTTCTATCTTTTTTTTAGAAATTGTCTGCAGGGTATTTTTCTTTTAATCTTAATATATAAAAAACACGTGTCACAAGTTTGAGGCCAATGGACCCCTAAACTACTGAACCGATTTTGAATTTGTTTTGCACACCGTGTGTAGTTTGATCTAACTTGAAATATAGGATAGGTTATATCTCAGTTTATAGTCGCAATCTTATTTTATTGCAATTTTTTTATTTGTTTATACGTAATAACAAAATGTTATGTATACGCAGGGCACTCATTTTCAGGTGGTGTGGATATACTTCCGTGTAATTGCTTGGTGTTTAATTAAACAACCTTCTTATCAATAAAAAATATTATAGCGAATGATATCAAGTATAGCATATCACCAGGCCCGTCGAGAGTTTCTGAGGGGGCCCGCGATTTAGAGGTCCTATGACATTTTTTTTAGTACAGGAGAGTCTTTAGTTGTTCCATTTGCAATTTTTAAGCCGAATTTCAAAAGCAACGAAAATCTGCATTTCGTTTTAATATTATAGTGAAGTGTGAAGAAATAAAAATCTATATATATAAAGAGAAAGCTAAAATGTGTGTTAGTTGGTCGCCGGTGTTTGAAGAGTATGCGCAGGTCGATTTTGTTCGAACTTTCACACAAGTTGCGTAAACCTCACGCGGTGGTTACTACAGGTACAGGGTCTCGAGATATAGGCCAAAACGTGGACCAGTGAATGCCTAGACAGTGTTTATACAATATGGATATCAAATGAAAGCTGTTGATGAGTGCTTTGGTACAGAGTAATATTTATCAAGAGACGGACTGGGACTGGGATTAGGACTAGGACTGGGACTGAGACTCGGAGTGGGACTGGGACTGGGACTGGAATAAAATACATGCCACCCTCTGGGACAGGCAATAAGGGATGCAGAAGGATGAGAAGGAATTGAGAGAAGAGAAAAAAGAGAAGGAGATTGAGAAAGAGATTGAATGAGACGAAGATGGAGATAGATGAAGCGAAAAAGACGGAGGGAAGAGTGAATAAAAGGATTAGGAAAAAGTGAAGAGGGGGGAGGGCAGAGTCAGACGGAAAAAGCTTATTAAAATGTATGCAGATAGGCCAAATCTAGGGCTGGACAACGTCTGTCGGGTGTTCTAGTTTAGTATAAAAAATATTTCTAAACTAATTTGTTGACTAATTTTTCCACTATAGAGAAGTATAATTAAAAAACCCTTAAAAACTGCGGACTCGAATTTGGTTTACGTTGACAAATCATAAGAAAAATTTGTGAGATGATCCGACAGTATTCTACGCTTATGCTATAATTCGTTTTTGGTGCCCTAGCATTCAGCGCGATCTATTACATACATACATATGTATATACATGCGTTAGTATTTGTACGGATTGAGTACTTCCGCAATGGAAGTTCAGTCTATATGGGCAAGTGTATCTGAGCACGATAAGGGTTTGTGATGGCGGCAGGTGGGGTGAGCAGCAAATTTATGGTAGTGGCTTCGATTATCAACAATTTATTTTGTTTGTTAGTTCTATGCCTCTTGTACAAGGCCATAAAATAATTCGATAAATTTATTGCTAAAATTCTCCAAAAATGTTTTTTGTAAAACTCAAATGTCATAAATTTATAAAAGTAGAAAATTAATTCTTAGTTGACCAGAAATATGTGCCGCTTTTAACCACTCAGGTTGTTTGCATTAATCACTCGTTAACCTTCAGTAATTCTATTCAGCATCTTAGTTTAGAATATCAATATGCAACTCTTGATGAATAAGCAATTTATCACACAGATTTTCAAGTTTAAGTTCATGGGCAATGCCCGCTTGTAAGAATGAAACAAACAAGTTATTCAAGGCCAAAAAAATATATTTAAGTAATTATAAAAATGCTCGCTATTCCAATAAGTATCATAAATTAATAAAAGTAATTGATAAGCAAAAAAGTAAGATATTTAAAAAGATAATTATTTGATAAAAGTTTAGAAGGCTTTTTATTGTGTCAGTGACATTGCACGACAGTTTTGATAAAACATTTGAAAATGTTTTTTGCAATTTTTTCGTTCATTTATCCATTGCACTTAAATCATTTAAAATTTTCCAGCAGCGGAAAACTATTAGTCATCTTGTAAAAAACCCCAAACGGTCCTCGTCATTGCATCAACAGCGCAACTTGGCTTTAGCGCAGTCACTCATTGGCGTTCTTTGCACTAACGCCCGAGCACTTAACTGTTATTAAAAGACCACACATGTAAAGAAAAAAATTTTGTTTGTGTTTTTACTTAATTTATTTTAAATCAGTCAAGCTTCGATTCGGCCAAACTGGGTATTCAAATTTTATATTACAACTTTTTTATTACTTAATTTGTTTAATGTCATAAATTACTTCCTATAAAATATAATTTGATCTTATTTCAATTTTAAGAATAAATGCGCAAAAGATTCTTTTTATTTACACATTGCCTTATTCCAGTTACCAAAATTCATAATCATGTTAGGGGTTAATGTTTTATTATGAGCAATTTAATTTTGTGCACAATTAAATTAGCAAAGTCACGTTTAACATTATAATTTATACAAATTTATATAATTTTTTTGCAGTTAACAATTTTTTTATTCTTTACTAAATTATAAGATTTAATTTAGCTACTAAAAATGTATACTTATACTATGTTAATATATATATTTCTTCTGTACGTGTGTTTGTGACGGAACTCCTCCTAAACGTTTGGTTCGATTGCGATGAGGGAGAGGTACTAAGTGGAACTAAAAATAAATAAATGCAAGGCGCGATGAGCTGAGATTTAAAGCAGAGCTTCTTTTACAATTTGTGTCGTGCTTCTTTTTAATTTTTTCCCAGAAATTGGAGGGACGGGACCTACATGTTTTACGCCGACCCCGAATGGTATCTACACGGGAGATGTGCTTTACTGAAAAGCTTTCCCTGGCAGAAATACACTCGGAGAGCTTTCCAAATCACTGCGAGGGGCGACCCTACATAGGAAAACTATTCCTAATTAAAACAACTTGTTCCGAAATTTTGGTTTGCTGGGGGCTCGAACCCAGGATCTTCGGTGTGGTAGGTGGAGCACGCTACTATCACTCAACTGCAACCGCCAACTGGGAGTAGAAGAAATGCTAAACAGAGACCGAAAAGGAGGAGGGAGAGGAATGAAGATACAAACATTTTTTTGACGAAGCTACAATATGACAAATGCCTCTTTTTAAAAAGATAGTAGACACTTCGCAGAGAGGAATTCTATTGGGCAGGCGAACGTCTCAATCTTCTCTCTATGTTAAGATGAATGCGATTTTAAAATATTTTACGTTTTTCGGACGGCCAGGTGAATCAGGTATTCCATATTAGGTACTAGAGTGCCCAGCAAACTTTGTCCTGCCCGATAATATTCCTTCCTGCTATGTATCTTCTCTCCTAGTCTGCAGATGTTTGTTTTAGCTTCTACAAAAAAAAATGGATCTTCTTGCCCCTATTCCCACTTTCTTTCGTCAACCTTTCTCTATTTTTCTTCATCTCCATCCCTTCTTTTGCTTTCTCTCTTATCTATTTTCCGCACGCACTTTCTCCATTCTTATCTTCATTTCGTACTCCCAATTTATTTACTCTCCCCCCACCCCTCTTTCTATTATCTTCCTCTTCCCATTCTCTCTCTACCTCTCTCCAAGCCCACTTCTATCTCTTATTTTCATTTTCTCTTTTTCTGCCTCAGGCTTTTCGTATAGCTCCCTTTTCTATCTCCCTCGTATTCCTAACTACCGTCCCTTGTTAAAACTCTCACCAATACATTCAATTTTGAGAAAATCGCTCCATTAATAAGAGTGCTTCGAATAGGACGGTCTCTGGTCCAATTTCTGGAAGTAAAAGTTTCCCAAATAATAAGCTAGTCCAGGAAGTACGCCCGTAACATATTTCAAGCAAATCGCACTATAAATAGTTTTTTTAAAGGGTCGGCCCGGCTACCCTAAGAAAAAAAGGACCAGATTGTAAATCTAAAGCATCCTTAAAACTACTTGAACACCCACACAAAATTTCATCAAAATCGGTCTAGTCGTTTAGTCGGACTTTAGTGTAGGTGAGTGTGGGAGTAGGGATGAGAGTGGAAGTGGAAATAGGAGTGAGAGTAGGAGTGGGAGTAGGATAAGGAGTGGGGGGAGGGGTGGGAGTGTGTGTGGGAGTGAGAATGGGTTCAGAAATAGGAGGAAGATAAATGGAACAAGGGATGGACAAGAATACGGAGAAAAATGGAAGATAAAGTAAAAGAAAATGGTGCAGAGAGCTAAGAGGGAAAGTGAGGCTCACTTTTGAAATGCTGGAAAACCAATTTTAAGACAGAAAAACGTCTGTCGCGTTCTCTAGTTTATTTATAAAATTAAGGTCCCCATCCCTGTTAGAGCGAAATATATATATATGTCATCGACTAAGCCGACTTCTCTAACTTAAGTGTTAAAATGACGTACTTGCGCCAGAAAATAAAATGAAATTTTAGTAACAGGTGTGTTGAATTGTGTATTAACCCTGCAGCGAATAACTTAGACAGTCACAGAAAGCGACAGTTTCGCACTCCAAAGTGGTCGGATGATCGGATGCAGAAGTAAATTTCTATTACTTATTAATCAGTGAAAGTCAGCTACTGTATGAGAGCCACCGAAAAGTGAACCAGTTAAGAACGCGTTCTTTTTAATTTTCAAGAAAGTTACTTGTCCAGAATAATGGAAATATGAAATATTATATTCTCTTTTTCCTTATTTTAAAAGCTACCTTCCTCCATAAAAAAATTAATTTTTGAGTGTGTGTGAGGCTTTGTTGGTTGGCTAGTTCGGCCTTATTTAAGCTTAACTCAAATAAAAATATAAACTTGCTTCAATAAGATATGAGCATATCAATAAATTGACTACTAGAAAATTAGAAAAGCAGTACTGTCCACTATAAGTGAAGTTTGCTCTAAATGAGCACCATGTATTTTTTTTTATCAATATCACCATAACTTAAATACTAAGCTCCAAGTTCAGCTCAACAGTATGATACTAGCTCTACATTAGAGGTGTCCAGTGGGTGTCATATTTTTTAAAGCTATTGACAAGCGACACTTTGCACGAAACAAAGTAATTAAAAATAAACAAAATAATCTAAATTTATTAGGCTCTTCAAAAGATACTTCTAAAATGGAAAAATTTAACTCTCAGGGTTTATTTAAAAATCCTAAATATAAGTAACACACATTTGTAACCCACTCTTTAAATATAAAAATTATGCCATCCTTCAAAATATATAAATATATGCAAACAAGCTTACCTTACGGCGGCCACCGTGGTGTGATGGTAGCGTGCTCCGCCTACCACACCGTATGCGCTGGGTTCACACCCCGGGCAAAGCAACATCAAAATTTTAGAAATAAGGTTTTTCAATTAGAAGAAAATTTTTCTAAGCGGGGTCGCCCCTCGGCAGTGTTTGGCAAGCGCTCCGGGTGTATTTCTGCCGTCCGGCCAATTTGTAGGGAAAATGAAGAGGAGCACGACGCAAATTGGAAGAGAAGCTCGGCCTTAGATATCTTCGGAGGTTATCGCGCCTTACATTTATTTATTTATTTATAAGTTTACCTTAACTGCACATTGCAAATTAACTCGAAATTATAAACATAAAAATGTGAATTCATTGTAAAATTGACATCTAACGCCATCGCCAAATCACTAATGAAGATTCACTCCAAATATATCGCCCACTTTTAAATATGTATTTGTTATACTGTTATTAGATAACCTTAAGTACGTGTGGATATACATATATTTGTGTATGTGGGTATGTAATTTATGTACATCCGCAATTATATTTTAGACAAATGAGCACATCAGGTAAACGCGTGGCTCAAATTTAACCAAATTACAAATTTTTGTATATACAAATATGGAAAAATTTTACAAAAATAATATACAAGATATTCTGTTCGCAAACTTCATTGGAATCCGTCGCAAAGAAATATTAAAAACATACGTACCTACTCTGCAGAAAAGACCCTGAAGGAAATATTTATCAATTGCCAAAAAAAAGGTAACTAATAGTTGACTATTTAACGGGATACCGGATGGAGTACAAATCGCTATACTTATACAAAATTATATGTACACTGAAATTTTTTAAATTGAAAAAAAAATAATTTTAAATGTTAAAGAATTTTGATGGTCCCCTTAATGAATAGATTTTGTATTAAAATTGTAAAACAGTATCTGGTTTCAATTTGTTAGTGTAAATTTGAATATCATACCGAAGTGCCCTGGCTTCATATGGAATTGCTTTTTCTTTGCACTTTCATATGAAATTCAGGCACTTTTATATGAATCGAATTTATATGTGAGGGCATATGGAGTGCTATGAAATGTTTTTTATATTAAAAATGCTAATTTGTATCTGTGCCTATCCTTCAGGGCAAAACAAAAACAAAAGTGCTATAAGTGTATAGGGGGTTCAGCAGCTCTGATTATATCAGCAACATGCAAATGTAAAACAGCTAACAACGGGCTAACTTATTTTGAGACTAAAATCAGTTGAAAAGTAATGCAGAAATAAGCACCTCTTACAATTGCGGTTTGGCATACAAAATTAATTAGCTGCATGAAAGGAAAGGAATAGATGCATTTGGTTGTAGTGTCGTGCAGCGGTAACCTTTCGGCCATAACCCTACAAAAGTGTATTTCTGTTATGAAAAAAATCAAATAAAAATGTGTGCCGGCTCATTTGGCTTATTTCACTTCAACTTATGGTTAACTCGTAGTTAGTTTCTTACTGAAGAAAAGCAGATATTAAACTTATTTTTAGTTTGCAAAGCATGCCTAAGCAATAATGAATAATTTTTAAACTTTTTTACCAACATTTAAAAACTTTCAATTTATTACATTGTTTTTTTTAATTTTATTCAAATTTCATCTTAACAGTAACTGAACAATAAGTCCCCAGATCTGTTCATCTTTTATTGATTTTTATTTGCTCGAACGTTGTGGCAGCGCACTGCCCTCAAGTGGGCCGATGAAACCAGGCTAATCCTATTCATTTTTTAATACAAATTTTTAATTTTTATTCTAACTTTTATTTATGTTTGTAATTTTAAATTTTTATTGTTCCCGAGTTTTTGAGAGGCAGTGGCTTCTTAAACGTCGAGATCCAAAATTGCTCAGCTACAGATAAACTCAACAGCTGAGAAATATAGATACACAACACAATTGATTAAAAGTATACATATTGTAACTAATTTTTGGGAGTTCCTGATAATTATGCGCCTTCGAATCGCTGAACTGTCGAATAAACAACTCCAATTTTCAGTATTGCAAAATGGTCTTTATTTGGATTACTTTGGGAGTAGTACTTCACAAATTCAATTATACTGCACTACTAGCGTGTTTAAATCAAACTGATTAACTGATTCCTCAGCTTGCGCTGTTTTTTATACTCTCGGTTACCTCGTTCGCCCATTTCTCCTAAGGTCTAGTCGTTGCACGAACATGCGTTCTAGAACAGTTGTATCTTATGCTTGGTTATTAGCTATATATATGTATATCTGTGAGTAACAACTTCTGCTCTTAGCTGATGGCTACATATGTGTATGTGAGATAATCTCTTTGTTTTAAGCTGCTGGTTATGTGTGTGAAATATTCTTCGTCGCCTTCTATGGATGTGTGTAAATGGCTTACTTTGCTGTGTACATGTACATAAGTGTGGATGTTTGCTGTTTTGTTTTTGTGATTATTTACTAACAGCATATTGATGCTAGTATTCGCCACAATATGATTTTTAATTGTTAAGAGAAGATAGAGCCGTTTTTTTTCATGAGAGAGTCCGAAACATCAATTACTTTCGAGTGAGAGTTATAATCTTCGCACAAACACAGAAAACGTTCGTTTAGTTGGAAACTGGTTCTGAATTATAGTTTATAATGCCTTGAAACTCGCCACGGAACATTCAAGTTTACTTCGTTTATATATTATTATAATACATACTGGTTGATATTACAACTATTTCGAACTTGCCAAAAATCTCTTCATATACCATTGTATTTTTAACTTGGAAATTATATACTCCCTAAGTGAGATACGAACTCGAGTTGTCATAAAAATAAGTAGTTTATTTTTTGTTTAACAAGTTAGCTAGCGATTATTATTATTCTGAAATTTTGACACTAATTTGGCCGTAAATTGTTGGTCAGCCATTCGAATTCCTATGGATACGGAGCTAAATTGCGAAGAGATACGAATAAAAGAAATAAACATTACTAATTTTAAGAATGGACATAAATGGGAAAGTCTGCAAATATTGCAATAAAACAATCAAAATTAAACATAATTTTGTTTGAAATAAAATTTGCAACAAAATGCAAATAAATCATTTAATCTCTATGTATGTCATTAACCCAATTAGTGCCAACTTAATTGGTAATTTGCTTGTTTGCATGTATCATATTGAAGGGCAGCCAAATAAAAGGTTACAAAATAAAAGTTGATAGTTTAGCAAAAAAAAACTTCCTAAAATAATCTGTAAAATGCGAAATTCAAAGCCACAAAAAGTTTAAATATAAGCACCGCCATATATATGTATTGGTTTAATTTAAAACTCAAATAAAACTGCAGCTTTCACAAAAATATCAAGCCAAGAAAAAACTTGTTTTGAATTTCTAAATTTAAAAATTCGCAGAAAGATTCAAAGTTGATAAATGATTTAATTTCTTGGTTTTTGTTGCAATCTCAAAATATATTTAAATTCTTTATTAATATTTTCACAAACTGGCACGTATATATACGGGAATACATACTTATTCATACATTTAATACGTCAATTCTTGGCTGTTTTTGTTTTAATTACTAAAAGCCGTTGTATTCTAGAATAAAGTTCGCTTATGATAACCAGAACCATTGCCGCCACCTGAAACTTCTCTGTCATAACCGTGACAGCGATGCCGTCATTGTAACCGCAAAAGTGACCATTACTCTCACCGCAACTTTTTCAAATTCGTAATTGAGGAGCTACGCCCAAAAAGGGTGATTTGGCAACAGATAAAGCGGGGACTTCCCAGAGTTTGAAACAGGTGGAGATTGATTTTTCATGCTGTCCCCAGCTAGCGAAAGTAGTAAGTTCGAAGTAAGAATGCCTGAAATAAATTGCTACGAAACGGATAAACTTTCCTTCGTGGTTAGGTGCCAATTCATGATGATCTTGATCCTAAACCGCATCGGAATTTGTAACCATAACTTTGAACACAGTCGTACGGCTAGACGTACCCGAAGGATTTAGACCTCGTATTTGTCCTCTTAATTATACCAATTGCTCCAAAACAATGGTATAACCTATTGTTATACTCAGCTGAGCAGAGCTCGCAGAGTATATTAACTTTGTTCGCATAACGGTAACGGCTAAAACTAATCGAGATAGATATAGAATTCTATATACCAAAATGATCTGGGTGAAAAAAGAAATTGATTTAGCCATGTCCGTCCGTCCGTCCGTCCGTCTGTAAACACGATAACTTGAGTAAATTTTGTCGGCGCTCATCTCAGATCGCTATTTAAAATGAACGAAATCGGAATACAACCACGCCCACTTTTTGGATATCGAAAATTTCGAAAAACCGAAAAAGTGCGATAATTCATTACCAAAGACCGACAAAGCGATGAAACTTGGTAGGTGCGTTAACCTTATGACGCAAAATAGAAAATTGGAAAAAGTTTGGACAATGGGCGTGGCACCGCCCACTTTTAAAAGAAGGTAATTTAAAAGTTTGCAAGCTGTAATTTGGCAGTCGTTGAAGATATCATGATGAAATTTGGCATGCACGTTAATCCTATTACTATATGTATGCTAAATAAAAATTAGCGAAATCTGATGACGAACACGCCCACTTTAAAAAAAAATTTTTTTAAAGTCAAATTTTAACAAAAAATTCAATATCTTTACAGTATAAAAGTAAATTATGTCAACATTTGACTCCAGTAATGATAGGGTGCAACAAAATACAAAGATAAAAGAAAATTACAAAATGGGCGTAACTCCGCCTTTTTTCATTTAATTCGTCTTGAATACTTTTAATGCCATAAATCGAACAAACATTTACCAATCCTTGTGAAATTTGGTAGGGACATAGATTCTATGACAATAACTGTTTTCTGTGAAAATGGGCGAAATCGGTTGAAGCCACGCCCAGTTTTTATACACAGTCGACCGTCTGTCCTTCCGCTCGGCCGTTAACACGATAACTTGCGCAAAAAACGACATATCTTAACTAAACTTAGTTCACGTACTTATCTGAAGTCACTTTATCTTGGTATAAAATATGGCCGAAATCCGACTATGACCACGCCCACTTTTCCGATATCGAAAATTACGAAAAATGAAAAAAATGCCATAATTCTATAAAAAATAAAAAAAAATTGGATTGGTATATTGACGCAAAATATAACTTTAGAAAAAACTTTGTAAAATGGATGTGATACCTACCATATTAAGTAGAAGAAAATGAAAAGTTCTGCAGGCTGAAATCAAAAGCCCTTGGAATCTTGGCAGGAATACTGTTCGTGGTATTATATATATAAATAAATTAGCGGTACCCGACAAATGATGTTCTGGGTCACCCTGGTCCACATTTTGGTCGATATCTCGAAAACGCCTTCACATATACAACTAAGTGCTACTCCCTTTTAAAACCCTCATTAATACCTTTAATTTGATACCCATATCGTACAAACACATTCTAGAGTCACCCCTGGTTCGCCCTTATTGTGATATCTCGAAAAGGCGTCCACCTATAGAACTAAGGCCCACTACGTTTTAAATAATCATTAACACCTTTAATTTGATACACATGTCATACAAACACATTCCAGGGTTACCCTAGGTTCATTTTGCTAAATGGTGATTTTCCCTTATTTTGTCTCCAAAGCTCTCAGCTGAGTATGTAATGTTCGGTTACACCCGAACTTAGCCTTCCTTACTTATTTTCTTTTTAGAATGCTTTTCTTAAATTGGCGTTACATCAGAAACGGTTGCAGTGTTAATTACATCATTTGACAAGCTTGCTCAAAGCAAGGATACAGAGACACATCTCCAGATGGCCTAAATACAATGAATTGTAATACGCAAGCAGAACCCATATGTTCATAAAAAAACCGGCCTCATCTACGTCATAGACGGCTCAAGGAGACTTATCTTAAATACTGGGAAATAACTATCGGGATTATATCCTGACAATCCTCGACATAGTGCCGAGTATTCATCAGTAGATTCTAAATTAAGTAATTAACAGCCATGGAATGACGTAGGAATATTAATTAAAATCTGCAGATTTGCCTTAGCAGCGCACTATGGGCAAATCGGTTATGGGTAAGATAATTGAATACGAGAGTTTTCTTAAGTGACTATAGACCAGAGGTGCATAGGGCTAGCAGAGCTTCGAATACAAACAAATATTTTTTATAGTGGCATGTGTCTATAGGGAGTATGCTGAAAGAAAATTTTGCGCATGAGTCGTTTACTGCATGCAGTAAAAGCGAATACTGATTCACAGATTATTCTATTGAATCTTAGTCGCTGCTCCTACACAATATATAGGCGAAGGGCGAATAGATATCCGACGCTTTAAGCTGCATACATTGGTGCTTTATCGGTAATCGTATCGGTAACCTTATAACAGCTGATTCGACCAAACTTATGGGAATCAATGCAATCGATTATTGGTGCCGCTAAGGTCGTAACCGTATCGTAGCCAACCAATTGGTTTTTGGTTTACCGTCGTAAGGATAAACAGCTGATTACGTTAGGGATACGACTACAACGATACGACATACGGCACCAATGACTCCCGCTTTAAGAAGCTCTGCTGAACAATTCTGCCAACCTTTGCTATAGATTGCTATAGACTCTGTATTTACGCAGGCATTCTCTAAGCAGTCTTCTTTAGCTGATTTTTGAGAAGAAGAAAAGTTTAGGCGCAAAATTAATACTTAATTTCATGTTTAATCCTTATGGAATATTATATGGTCGTTTAATGAACTCGACTAAACCCTAGCAGCAGAGGTCTAGTCTCAAAACAAGCAGTCATGACATTTGAAATATGTACTTTTCCATTAAAAAACAAGTTGAGATCGCGTGGGTTAATGCCTGCGCACTCGATATATTAAATTTATTGACGTTGTTTTTAATTAAATTTAACTAATAAATAATAACAAAATTCGATGCACTTTTAGGGCTTACTGGTTTACTGTATGTATGTATTTAACAAATGTAAGCTCTTTTCAGACCTAAATCAAATTTTGTCATAGTTTTTTCCCTTCAGTTTTAAATGTAAATCAACAATTTTTAAAAATTGGGTAGTTTTTCCAACGGAGTAGGGTTTATTACAAAAAGGTTTAGAACTGTGAGCAACCTAGTGAACGGTTTGAAATTTTGACTCATATTTCTAACTATGAGCGTTATGTATGCGGTGTTGGCCTACACAACATTTCGAATAATTCAGTGAACAAGTTGACGGTTAATGGTAATACAAAATAAAGTAATTTTTTGAGGAGTTTTTCAGGTCCGTGAGGATATTTCAGAATAAATAAATCAGTGGATAGAATACGTATACTTTGTACTTATGTCTGCCTACGCTTAGTTATCCGAACCATTAAATTGTTCTCTTCATTATTTATCAGATAAATACAGTTAATAGCACTTTAAGTAGATTGTTAATGACTGAAGTCAAGTGCCTTTTACACGAATAGTATTAGTGTTGAGTACACCACAAAACAAACCGATGAATACCGTTGAATCTCGCTAAGCACATACGACTTAGAAGTAGCTACGTAAGCAAGTAAGTAAGTCGATAGGTCGTTAGTATTTGTACACATTCACTTAAGTAGATGGATGGAGTCCATACTATGGACATATTACCCGGCACGTACATATGTCAGCATTAGAAGTGTTAAGAAATATAGAAAATATTCACAGTAATTAGTTATTCAAATACATACATACATGATCATCCTAATGTATACAAGTCAATTTCATTTTATCAGACAACCTGCCACAGCTACTACTATTACTATTCCAAAAACAAAATACAATTTTTCAAATTTAGAAAAATTAAAAAATAACAATAATTATTATTAGAAAAAAATTATTGTTCTGGCCTTGAGCTCGAATCGAACCTTGAATCATTTATCAATAGGCCGATAAAAACAAAAACAATTATTAATAAACCATGAGCACTTGGGAATGTCAAACAAAGTAATTGACAATAAACAAAAATCCAGCATTATCAGTGATTTGCACCAGATGGCGCAACACTGAATTAATATAGTTGGTAAAAGGAATAGAAGTAGCAAATTTGCCAGTCAAACAAACCACCGCTGTATAGCTAAATGGTTAGCGCAGCGTGCCTAATACTGTTTTCGCACAGAAAACTTAATGATCTCATTTCACCTTCTAATGAAGTCGTAAATTTTTTGCTTTCATACAGAAGTAGCTGCTCGATTAGTATGAAGGATGAAATGTCAAGCGAATAAAATGATAATGCTATATGAGAGACAATGACATTTACTTTGACAAATGACATTTTTAAGCACTCCAAACACTATGAAACTGAACGCTGCCAACAGAGTTGCATTGGGCTTTTGATTTCATTAGGCATTCGATTAGGCGCTAATGAAATAATTATAGATTCGAATTTTGTAGGGAAGATAGAGCTCAATAAGCGCCTTAATGTAGAAAACTGCCTTTATTATTCAATAAGCCGTCTGTGTGAAAACAGTATAAAGCGTACTGATGATGAAGGCTTAGCACCCTTCGAAATTTCATTTTCATTTTCACAAAATGCATTTCTGGGGATCTGAAGCACAATAGAATGTCCGATTTTGATGTGGAATACGACATTACCATACCCAAAAATTTTATCAATGCAATTAATATATTTGTAATGAATGGATTTTGTGCATTAAATGAGATTTTAGGCTCGAAATAGAACTGTAGAGGCCGATTTTGTATTTCTGTTTGTTTATATGCATTTTTTGTGTGCAAAATTCAAAGAAAGTGAACATTTTTGCAAAGTCGATTATGCTCTTCCTGTTAATAAATATTTCACAACGAAAACTAGGTCACCATGATATGTCAAATCTAAAATGTGGTTAAATTATTTAGAAATTCCAAAAAAATCTAAAAAAATATATTTTCCCTGTTAAAGCCCATACAGTTTTAGTATATAAACTGCAAGTTTCAGGTATCTGAGACTGTTCCTTATTATACCCAGCTGTATTTCTACACAGGGTATTACACCTTTGATTGGATAACGGTTGGTTGTACAGGTATAAAGGAATAGAGATAGATATAGACTTCCATATATCAAAATCATCAGTATCGAGAAAAAAAATTGATTGAGCCATGTCCGTCCGTCCGTCCGTCCGTCTGTCCGTTAACACCATAACTTGAGTAAATATTGAGTTATGTTCACCAAATTTGGTACACGAGCTTATCTGGACCCAGAATAAATTGGTATTGAAAATGAGCGAAATGGGATGATAACCGCGCCCACTTTTTATATATATAACATTTTGGAAAACATAAAAAACCTGATTATTTAGTAAATAATACACCTAGAATGTTGAAATTTGAAGTGTGGACTGATATTGAGACTCTTGATAAAAATTTGAAAACAAAAGATTTTAAAATGGGCGTGGCACTGCCCACTTGTGATAAAATCAATTTTGCAAATATTATTAATCATAAATAAAAAATCGTTAAACCTCTCGTAACAAAATTCGGCAGAGAGGTTGCCTTTATTATAACGAATGCTTAGAAGAAAAATTAACGAAACCGGTTAAGGACTACGTCTACTTTTATATAAAATATTTCTAAAAGGGTCGTGGACGAATAATCAGAAGATTCAAGGTTCGACTCCTGGCAGGATCGCAATGAAATCTTTTTAAAGAACCTAAGAACACCAATGGTTAGCGTTTAAACCAGAATTCACTTTATTGAAGAAATTCATTTCTATTTATACAAAAGTTCTTAACCTACACATACATACTTACATTAATGCTTACATATTAAAGTACATGATTTCATAATGAATCATAATGAATAATAGTTTGTCAGTATATTATTGTATTGACCTACATACTGTCAATATGATCCACACATAAGTTGGTTGGTGGGGCTGACCGATAAATTGGACAGCTTGGCAAATGCAAATGAACTCTGAGCCAGTAAAATATGAACGTTTGTTTGTTTGTATATTAGCGTTATTAAAAGCATTTGAAATGAGGTGCATTCCAAGCAATGCTGTAATACTACACTATATCTTTGAAAAAAAGAGCTTTATATCAATGGTATTTCATTTTCCTAGTGGATTTGTAACAATAAATAGGAAAAACTTCAAATTTAAAAAAATGGGCATGGCACTGCCCCTTTTATGACTAAGCAAATTTCTATGTTTCGGCAGCCATAACTCGAAGAAAAATTAGTTCAGAATAGAACCATATTTATATCTATTATTGCGCAGCCTTGTAACTCTATTAAGCACACAAAACAAACAAAAACAGAATTTCAAGTGTACAGGTGGGTATCTAGTGTTCGGTTTCACTCGAACTTAGACTTCCTTACTTGTTTTTTAATGATTTTTCGCTGCAGTTATTGTGATAAATGCATCACTGCTTTGGAAAAATCGCAGAAAAAATTATTATTTTAATTTAATATGTGCTGTAAAACTGCATGTTTCTAAAAATTTAATTTTTCCAATTTGTTTTTTTTTGTTGACACTCATATTTTTTTTAGCTTCTTTTTAATTTTTGTATATTCCCATAACTCTTTTGACTTAGTTTTATTATGAAACATTTATCAACAACAGGAGAAATAAAATCGATTTACCAAATATTGTACTGTTTCTTTGAATTTTGCACAAAGACAATTTATATAAACAAATAAAAATTCAAAATCTGGGTCGAAAATTCTCTTCCAAATCTCAAAAAATTTCTAAAGAAAAAAACAAAAATCTAAAGATAGGTTCAATTTGTTCCCCATTGTGCGACGTGATATGAATGTAGCGTGCTCATCTGTCATATCGAAACTTTTGTAAAACACGTCACCCCTCTGTATATTTTTGCCTAAATCTCATCGGAGGTATATCGTGCCTATGTATTATAATTATTATTACTTTATGTTGGAAGAACTACCCTAATGTCGATATGTACTTTACTGTGACTTAGGTTGTTTTATTATTCGCTTACACTTGGTACAATTAATTGTGTTAAGTGCAAGTATTGTGAGTACAATGTGCTTGACAATGAATTTCAAGATCAAAGTTCAGCACACGTATACAATGTACATATATATAAAAGAAAAGTTAATCAGAATGAATCTGCGTAAAACATTTTCATAATTGTTCGAGTCGTGATTAGTTCAGGATATGCAAGAAGACGGGGAGGAACATGACTTGTTACGCTCGTAAGATATTTCATTGTGACAACTGCATAAAGTACCCGGACTCGGAAAGCAGAGATAATTGGTTATTTCAAATTAATTTTTAATTACTTTAGGGCGGTTCATGATCAGGTGCATTCTATTGCAATGCAAGAACAAATTACTTGCAAATGCACCTGACACAATTTTTACGGATTGTCATACTTATTAAAATCCATTGATAGACAATATAAAATATAGAGATGCGCCCCCCATAGACTTTTATTGTGATTTTTAGTACTTTGTTGAATATTCTCCCAGTATGGGCGTTGTTATGTAACTCGAGTCGAAAGAAATTTGTTTCGGATTTGAAAAAAAAAGAAAAATTTATGTGATTTGACAGCTTGAGAATCGCCTGTTTTGGTTTTCACAAGCATTCTATTAATGCTACTTGCATTTTAATCGCAAAATTTCGAATTCGAAGATAAATTTTTGAGTTAGAAGGCAGCCATAACTCCCGATTAACTGCGACCTTCACTGCTAGTTAATTTTATTTAAATTTAACTCTCGAATGTTAAGTCTCGCATATTTAAACTGGAAAAAACTCAAAAATTAAATTTAACACAAATTTTGAAAATGTATCAAAACCGATTTGCGTTCCCTGAATAAATTTTTAGGGTTAACAGCTAGAACTATTCTTGAATTTTCCGTCATCCTTGTCTATTATGGTTTGGAGATAAACCGATTGGGTCAACTTCAGTGTTCAATTTCCTTCTATCACGTTCGGCACATCATCGGTTTGTTCGAAATTGACAATGGTTAATGGCGGAAAATCATTCCTAAAATAATAATTTGCCCTATCGGAAAAAATATACAACAAAAACGAGGGTTTTTAGGCTTTTAATAAAAATACGTGGCTATTTTATTGCCAAGAAAGATGGAGGATGAAGAACAATACCAAAAACAAAAATATGAAAAAAGCGCTTATAGTTTTATTGAATTGTCTGAGGGAGGGAGTAAGAAAAAACATATTCAATATCCGGTTTTGCCGTTTCGTAACAAGTCAAGCCAGCAATCCCTGTTTCGAGATGACTGAAGCAATTCTGCTCACACCTCTCACAGCTCAGTGAAGGTCTCCCCCTTGCTCTGTTTCCAAACTGTGTTATCGGCTGAAATACTTTTTTTTGACCGGAGCGTCTTCATCCGTTCGCATAACATAACCTAGCGGCGATTCGCTGTACTTTCTTTATGTTGGCGTAAAGTTCATACAGCTCATTAATATATCATATCATCTTGTCTGGATACCCTCCATAATCCCAAGCGATATATTAGGACAGGTGTGATGAGCGACTTGCAGAGCTTGATTTTTATTCCTCGAAAGAGGATTCACTTTCCATAGTCCAGATAAGCACTTGTTGGCAAGAGTTTTACTGCTTTTGGTATTTTCCTCATTTATCGTATAACAATAACAATATCCTAAGCATACGCCAGTAATTGTACGCTCTTATAATAGGTAATACCATCGCGGTTTAGTTATGCTGCTAGTATTATCTTCTCCAAAATGATGTTGGATAAGTCGTACGAAAGAGATTCGTCTTTTCTGAACCCTCCTTTGGTTTCGAATGGCTCGGAGAGGTCCTTCTACACGTAACAATCAGTAATTCCATCACAAGAAAAAAGTTTCATAAAAACCATCAAAAGAAAATGCCGAAGTCCCCTTTACACTATTTGCGAATTTTTTATTTTTATTAATTTTTTACCCACAACAGGGAGAAAATGTCTCTTTTTTGGCATCACTGATTACGAATGTGAAATTACATCCACGTGCTTCTAGGTTACAGCAAAAATGCATGCACATTTAATTTCTTTTGCTTGAGCTGTTTTCGTCTTTCTTAAGCATTTTTTTCGCTTTTAGTTTGCTAATTCGAATTATTAATTATACAGTTTACAGCATTGTTTGACTTTAAGACCTTAGACAAGCAAATGCGCCGGTATAATGCACATTTAGAGCTCGTACGCCGTAGTCTCGGTATCACATAATTTATATAAGAGATACAAGATAATAAATAGAGATAGATTTTTTCCGCATTTCTTTGATAATTCTCAAAAAAAGCTTGTCTGAATGGAATAATGCCATTTAAAGATTGGCATCGTTCAAGAATGTGGTCTCTTGTTTCTGATATCTGTGAGCTCAATTTAGTTGAGAGAAAATTGTATGCTTACTCTCATTAGATTGAAACTTTTGATAAACCGCCTTTTCGCATTAAAATGTAAGTTTTAATTGCAACCCTGTACCCCTCATGCCAAGACCTAAATGACAGCTTTAATTAATCGTTTCATTTAAATAATAAAAGTTTAATTCATAGCACACTTAAACAAACGGCTAAAGAGAGCTAGTGCAAAAATAAGAGTCGTAAAATAATATGAAGCTCGTGGCTTACTAAAATATCAACATTAGCGTGTTCTATATTTGTATGCATGAATTTTGTTTGTTCTTATATTTGGAAACATTAAAATAATTAAAATCAAAATAAAATGACTTTGATCGTGCACTCTAATTCCGTTTTCATCATCTCTACTTAAGTTAGAATTTATCTGAGAGTACAGCAATCCTTCAGAGAGCTTCATTTAACATTTTTGTTTTCAAAAACACAGGAAAACCAACCAAACAACTGACCTTTGTTTAAGTGACAGTCGAGAAAACGAGAATTTCGATAAAATAAAAGATTAGTGACTAACTGAAAATTGCGAAAAAGGCCCTTTTAACTAAGTCTTAGTTTTTTTTGGTTATTGCCATAAAGCTTTAGCTTTTCACTTGGAAAAAGCATAGCAAATTTCTGCAGAATAATGAAACCCCCTTATGTAAATATCAGGGACGGAAAATAATATTTTTTTTTCGTAGTCGAAAAAGTCCTGGTCAAAAAATTGTCCTAGGTGAAAATGTTTGAGTTCCCAGGTAAGTTCCTATAGCAATATCATGTTGAATCATGCATCCTTTTTATTTTTCAAACTTTTTCCATAAAAGTTCATATATAAAAGTAAAATCTGTATTTTTATTTTTTGAGTCCGATAGAACTAGTTACACTTGGAGTTTCAAAAATAAAAGTCCCGAAATAAAAGTTAAATCAAGACTTTTATTTTTTTAAGGCCGAAATAAAAGTCCCGCTTGATAACAAAGAAACGGCTTTTCCGAATACAATTTTTTTAAAAGTCGGACTCAAAAAATAAAAATCCGAAAATAATTTTTATCTTTATCCAAATATATTTAAAGTCCAAAATTAATAGTTTTGCAAGGTCTTATATTATAAAAGGAATAACTGTTTCAGCCCCTGGTAAATATACATTTGTTAGAGTAATTATTCATATGTACAATAGTTGCACAGTCAGCTAGTGACGGCTTTGTATATAATACGTATGTATGTATACATACATATGTATATGTATGTGTGTATTAATTAAATGCATAGTACGAAAACCATTGTGAGAAGCGTGTTTAGCTCACTTGCTGCCTTACTTTGTGACTCTTAGCCCCCCTTACTGATACTTAGCATAGACTTTACTTGACTTGGCGTAAACTTGGAAACTTAGCCACGATTATACTCCACTTGGCGCATACAATCTGGCATCATAATCAGCGTTGAAATTTATTTTTGAATAAATGTCAATTTGTATGACAAAATGTCAAAATGAAATGGAAACAAACAAATGGCATCTCAAAATGTAAACGTCACTTAGAACTTACATAGAAAATCAAAATTCAACAGACTTCTAAGTCAAGTTAGGTGTTGCTAAGTTTTGAGTAATCAGTAACATGCACTGTTCATTTAACAGAACTGTAAGTGACAGTTCTCATGCCAAGTCAAGTCTATGCTAAGTATCAGTAATGGGCCCTTTAAGCAGCTAACCCCGATGGTCTGAGCATTTGAATTTCTCAATTCTAACAAAAAAGCAGTTTGCTTAGTATGTAAATTTCTAGAGCACATAAACTGACTACAATTTGTTAAAACAACCGGCCTCGAATGGTAATCCCTTATCCATTCAAATCCATTGTACTATACCTGTGGTATTGCAGAAACTTTGTATGCGTAAGGCCTAGGGACGCTCTACCATCATCTACTCTGAATAATATGACGAATGAATAATAATATATAAACAAATAAATAAATACAAGGCGCGATAACCTGCGAAGAGATTTTAGGCCAAGCTTATCTTCCAATTTGCGTTGTGCTCCTTTTTAAGATTTTCTACAAATTGGCGGGGACGGACCTACGTGTTTTTGGTTCTAAATGTTTGATGTTGCTTTGACCGTGGCTCGAACCCAGGATCTTCGTTGTGTTGGACGGAGCACGCTACCACCACACCACGGCTCTCCCAATTTGGGTCAAACAGTATGTTGTATATACATATACGTAGCAGTAGATTAAGGTTCGCTTTTTCAGTGCGAGTTTAAAATCCAATTAAACATTGACTAGAGTTGAACTCTGTCACTTCGGCGGCTTAAGTCGAGATGAGCACAAAAGTTTTTATGTTTCATTCAGAGTTTTGTCACGCGAATAAACAGCGAAGTCCCTTGTTAACTAGAGCAGATATCTCTTCGCCATTTGGTATAAGCAAAAAGTTAGAGGGGGCCGTAGTTAATTTTCTATTTAAAATTACATGAAGCATTTGCATAATATTGTCAGGTTCGCTGTAGAGATGTAGAATCAAATCATTCTTTAACAAAAAATCATTGGTCGTCTGTTATTTTTACAGAACAATGCTTACTTGAGACCAGCAGTTTCTCGTTTGTTGTTCTTGACAAAAAACTTCGATTCAATTAATATGAACAATTTTACAGCATCCCTTTTAATTCAAGAACAACAAACCCGATTTTTTATTTGACTGGTGTAGAGAATGCAGAGGACCTGAATTCGTAATACAAAATGCGCCACACATTGTGGACTCCTGGCTAAGGAAAGAGAATGTTTTAGTGCGCCCCCTTTACCGGACTTGACTTTATATTGGCTGAAAAGTTGACTAGGCTGAAGTGGTTAATATTAATGAAATAGGTTCCTCATCCACTCAGATCGGAACTCTTTACATATGAGATCTGAGCTGATTATAAGGAAGTGCAGATAAATAAATTGTTGATCACTTCCTAGCAAATATATCTCTGATTGGGTATGCGGCTCTGGAGTATACTCTGATATCGCAAGGTTCGATAGTGGCAAACCCTTCCGGGTGATTATACTTCGTTAACGCATGGCAATTAGGGTGGGTCAAATTTATTGTTGAAAAGGCACATCCAGTTTCTGAATCTGTGGGTCATACCGAGTAATATTGTCCATGAGACCATAGGTCTGACATGAATTTCGAGCCTCCCTAATTTTGTTAGAAAAATTTATATCCCAATCCTATTAGCGGCTCTTACAAATAAAATACATGAAAATAATTCGGATTCGGATTGGATATCAAATTTTCTAACAAAATTAGGGAGGCTCGATATTCATTTCAGACCTATGGTCCCATGGACAATATTACTCAGTATGACCCATATATTCAGAAACTGGATGTGCACCTGAAGTTTTTTTCCCCCTTTTTCCCATACAATTTGAGCCGCCTAATAGTCATCCAAGTAAAGGTCGCTTACGGTTAGGAAAGCTATGGAATCGCATACCACTAAGGCCGTTTTTCCGTGCGACTTTAAACTCCAGCAGTTAAAGTTGACTACAGTCTAACCTTGCCACTTTGTTCGATAACATAAAATTTTGCTGATCATCTCAGCCTAAGCGGGCCCAAGTGACAGAGTTAAACTCTAGTCAACTTTAACTTGGGTTTAAACTCGCGCTGAAAGACCAGACGTTAATTGACGGAAACATGTTTGTAACGTATCAACGAAAATTGTGTTCACTGAAAGCGCCCACAGTCGCTACAACTTATTAATATGCAAATCAGCGTTTAGCTATAAACAAAACAGCTTCAATTCTACTACACATACACACACATCCATATCTCTAAAAACTAAGATTCTTTTCGCAATTAAAAATATAACGAATTTTATTACTTTAAATTTACAAATTTACTTGTTTAGATATTAATTTCCAACCTTATATATGGAAATTTTATTTAACTGGGTTTTGTTACTTCAAATTGTTCTCAAAGCTTTCATCAACTTCAGCTAATACACATAAGTATGTATGCATCTGCGTATTAGAGTGGACTAACTTTTTTTTTGAAACCATCATATTGTTATGGTGCGACAGGTTGAACTGGCCGTTCTATGAAGACCTCTCATAGACTGAATAAGTCTGTAGTGCAACGAGAAGTTTGTTTAACGAGCAAACTGGAAAACTCTTATCAAAAACCAGGACATACATATGTTATAAAACACCTCCGTCCTCTTGGCAAATATTAGAAGCTTTCTAGGACCTATGCCACTTGCTGCTTCTAGATCTGACAGCAGTGTCACATCTAATAGCTGGAATCTTAGACTGGCGAGCGCTAAGCGCAAACAAATTTGCGATGTTTTATTGTATACTCGCGAGTTTATAACTAAATAAACTTTTTCGTTTGTTCTTACAACTAGCGAATTCTCCTATTAGCCCTAAAAAAAATTCCCCACCCTAGCACACATGCATATATGTATGTATTTGCAATTAGTATATCGTTGACCCCAAACCACTGTATTCATAACGAAAACAATGTTAATGCGTATTTTTTTTTCATACTCAAGTTCATCTTTTTAAGATTTAAGACTTTTTTAGGTGAAGATATTTAATTTTCTTGGTGAAATATCGACAAAAACAAAATGCTAAAATGATAATTAAAAATATTTTTTAAATTTTAATTTAGCATGCGACGCCGAAGATTTGGTTAGCTAAAGTTTAATTGGTGATATTAATTTTAAACAAATATTTATATACATATTTGGGTCATATGCTGAAGAAGCAATAAAATTGAACGATTTGTGTTTGTGAAAATTCTGTATCTACTACCCAATGCAAAAGAAAGAAAACTTAGTAAAAAATACTTCCGTTGTGAGCTTTTAAGTTTGGGCAAAACTATGGTCCAGGTGAAAACAGTGCAACGAAGGGCTATGAAAGCACTTTTGTGTCAGAGCTGGTAGAAACAGGCACATTTATCTAATGCCATTACAAATATTGAGAACACCAGTTACCAAGTGTAAGTAAATTTTGTTTGGTAAATGATATTCAATACCACATTTTCAATTCTCTTTAATCACTTTCAATTATAAAACTTTCAAGTTTTCGTTAGAAAAAAACTTGTTCATCGTTAAATAGCAAGAAGAATAAACCATATACAAACTTAGATATTTTTGTGTTAAAAGCAGCCATGTTATTTTTCAGAATAATAAATAATTGGCGTGACGTTTACCAAGGAGATTTAGACCGAGCTTCTCTCTCAGTTTATGTTGTGCTACTTTTTAATTTTTCCGGGACATGAACATTTGGTGTGTATGCACAATTAAAGAAAAATAAAACTGTTGAATATTGGCACAGACTCAGGAAAAATAATAGAAACAAAGAGTTTCATATTCAGACCGCTAAGTAGCGGATTATTCGGGGCCAGCACATTTTTGTAGGTCAAGAGGCCTTATAAAAAATGTGAAAAAGTTTGTCCAAAAGCTCTTTCTTTCACATTAGGTTGCATTTCTGTAATAGGAATTGTATTCAGAGATTCTACGTACATAAAAGATCGCTTGGGATGATCGTGAGGTCGCCAAATTTAGCGAGATCGTGAAATTTATTTTCTAAAGCTGAAAATGAGCTCAGTCCTAGGAAATATAATATTAAGCGGTAATTCGATGATCAATGTGAAATGCGTGAAAGTCGCCGTCATCACCTCTTAATAATCCAAAAGTTGCCCAATCATTGTAATAAATATTTTTGAAGAATTGATTCGAAGTCCTCGATAACACAGCTTGGGGAAGCTATCATACAATTCTTATGCCAACACTTGGATTATAAAGAAAAAAAGCTGAAGACCCAGAATAGTCTTCAATTCTCAATAATTACTTAATGTGTATCTGTAAAGCGGTAAATATTTGGCGTTTAATTCAATTAAAATTTATTTTGAAACTGAGAAAATAAAGTTGAATATACCACCTTGAAAACCATTTACGAGGTCAAGCTAATTATTGTGTTAAATGGAAGTATTGTTTTCTGGCTTCTGCATCTTAAATAATCAGAATACCATTACTAAATTTCTTTGTCTCCTTTAGTTTACTTGATATTAGAAAATATTTGAAAGTATTTCAAATAAATGATCAGGAATTGAAAAAGTTGCATTCATTACCAAAAAAGTAAAGTACTTAATTATTAAATTTATTAGTTACCTCTTTTTTAATGGTCTCGCATAAAACGATATTGGGCCTTGAAAAATTAAAGATTTCAGTTAAAGGGTTTCAAACGTTTACCAGCTCTATTTTAAATGTTGTTTTAAAAACTGTCAAGGAAACTTTTAAGACGATACGCTCGGGAATCAAGAAGTATCTTAGATACTAGTCGAACTGTAGCGTTAACGTGTTGTTTTTACCATGGCAAACATTTCAGATCAATCCGCCTCGCTTATCTGGGGTTCGAATGATATTTGAGCTCACAGTACCGACAGACATGAGTAATTCTTGCGGCTAGTCATTTGCAGTGAGATCTAGAACATAGTCATGAAATTAACTATGAACTTTAATCAATCAAGTTAATGTCTTAGTCACTTCTCGTAATCACTCTGTTCTCTTTTTTGCCGTCTACACCTGCAAAACTACGTCTTTTCGAAAAGTCCAAATACTTAGTTTTCACGTTCACATTATTTAACACCGCAACAAAGTGTGTTATTTATTTCCTCGCGGACTGTCGGATTTCTTCCTAATTAATCAGAAGTCATGTTTGTAATATCTTCTAAGCTATTTAGGACGACTTCTATTGGATCCGTCTTAATTATTCTCAGGTAACATTTCAGAAGTGTCTAGCAATCGAATTCCAACCTTGTCAAATTTTTGAGTAGCTTATTTATCGTAATACAGCGCTGCCGGTACAAACATACACAGCTCGTGGTGACTACAGAAGTTTGGCATCAGCGGAAATTCATGACATTCGTCGATACGTAGAATATGTAACCAAATTACAAAACTCGTTCTGTGTATGCAATCATATTGCATAACCAATAGAATATAAATTTTTTTGTTTTTTATATTTTTACATTTTGGCAGCTGGCAGAGTCAAAATTTTCCATTAAAACTGGTTTTAGCTAAAATGTTTATTAGAAACAAATTTGTATCCATTTGTGTTAAAAAAATTAATACATTTGATTGGGCTCATTGAATGAACCTGAGCTGTAATCCGCCAACGATAAAGAACTTGTTCTCTCGCAGAACTTCCGTGCCTAGTACGACAAACCGACACGGGCACATAACAAGCATTTTTGTTGTTGTGTTATTGAATGTGCAATGAATGAATTGTAAATAACCTTCAAAATCGCAGCATGAAAATTTAAGTGGTAATCAACATTGACAACAAAATAAAAACAACACACGCAAACAACAACAAAAAGAACGAGGCAGAAAAGGAAATAAAAACAAAAAAATTCAAGAAAATACTAAAAGGAACGACAACGTGGGCAAGAAACTCCGGCGCACAAACATGACTTACAATGGCAAGTTGAAATAAGAAAAAAAGCAAATACTAAAACTAAAACAGCCAACAGGAAAAAATGAAAATTCACGAAAACAAAATAACAACACAATGTCGCTTTTGTTGTTCCGGTTTGACTGGAAATTCCCAATACAGCGAGAAAAATCAGCAGAGCGTGAGCGAATTTTCCAGCAAAAAAAGAAAAAAAACAGATATAGGTAAATAACACAATATAGAACATGAAGGGGCGAATATATTCAATAACAGAAAACACAATAAATTAGCATGGCCAACGAGCAGAATATTATTTAATAAAAAATAACAAAAATATATGAGAAAACTCACCTAAACTCGTTTGATACGTCAGCTGATGATTAAAGTAAGAGATGTATGTAAGTTGCTGCGGGCTTATTTTTGTTTTTGTATTTATTGTTTATTTGATTATTATTTTTTCTACTATTGTGTAGTACGTTTAACGTTGCAATGACAGCAAAAATTAAATGCTAACAAAAAACAACAATAATAAAATAGTTTAATGTTGAGCACAAGTATTTGCAGATCTTTCGTATCTGTTTAAGTATGTTTGTGTGTACTTCCGCTTTGCAGTTAATATTATAATTTAAAATTTTATAATATTGTTATTTCAATTGATTGTGTAATTGGATTTAATGATTTATTAGGAAATTTTTCTTTCTTTTGATTTGTTTAATTTTTTTTAAGGTTAGTATTATTTTTTGCATTCGCGTATTTGGCAAGTAAAATGTTCACAGTCGTCAAAATATTTTTGCGTCGAACTTTATTTTTTTTTGTTTTGTTGAATGAAAACAAATTACTTTATATAATAGTTATTATAATTGTCTGATCAATATTTTAGTTAATGCTAACATTAAAAAGCCTTAAATTACGCACATAAGCTTTTGTTTACAAAATATGTTATTTTCAAATCCGCTTAGTTCAGCGACGAAACGAAGAGTCCTGCCTTCTATGTACTCAATGAAAATGGTTAAAATAACAGACTCTCTTCAACATTAGAATAACAGAGAATGCTGTTGTTATGAAAAAGATTTCTGTGGCGTGTGGCATGGTCTTAAGAACAAATGCGTGAGAGCCGTGAGCGTAGCTTCTCTTGGCTGATGTATTTGCGAAAAATAGGTTAGATTGTTTGCGAATGGATGGAGGGGGTGGGGTTACGGCCTAGAAGGTTTAATCTGATCCTATAATCGTTCCCGAGATGGTCGGGCTAGTACCTTAATGGTGCTTTGTTACCGAAGGTACCGGATCTATATCCGGCAAAGGGCCATCAATACAACAACAACAACTGTAACAGCAAACAGATTTGTTTGATTTTACAGCGTTCTTTCTTTCGGAGTACTTTATTAAGCTCCATAAATTTGAACAGGTTCGGTGTTCTAAGGCTCTTAGACAAATCTCTCACCTACTAAATCTTTATAACATACCCTCCTAGGTAGAGTTCTGTGTAGGAGTCCTCATTTAAATTCATTGCTGCAAATAGTTAAGCATCCACAGTTGCCAGTACATATAACTTTGTCAATTACTCGTATATCTAGTAGTAAATGTCGGAGTTTACCACTGGTTTACGATAACATTCGCCACAGTTTATTATTGTTTGATTATGTTCATGAGTGAAAAAGGAGCAGTGGACAAAATAAGAAAAAAATTACAGACTTGGTTCGAAATCGGCCAAAGTGGTAGGAAGTTTTGAATTCATAAAAATTATAAAATTAAGCTATTTTTCCCCTTTAAGTTTTTTCGGTGTAACCTAATCTAGGCCTTAAACAAGTTTGACAAATAAGAAAAAAAATTATTAATTTCTTACATTAATATATTAAATTTTTCATACTTTTTTAAATAATCTTTTTTATGGGCTTGCCAATTTTTTATAACAGCAAAACATAAATTTCCTGTCGCATTGAAAATAATTAAAAAATAATTTTTTTTTCTCAGTTTGTTTTGTAGTTCAGCAACGATCTTTTCGATGTGTACTCTACCGATTGGTTCAAGTGCAAAAAAAAGGTAATGTCCTAGACTAGGCGTTGACTGCTAATGCGCATCCAAAACGACATGTCCTGATATCAGTATTAATAATCCGAAGGCGGAAAATAAAAATATTAACTCGTTCAAAAGATATTGAAGACAAACCAGAAAAATGGTCCCAGGTCCCTCCGAAAACGGGAGTGGGATCCATAGTATTTTTGCGCAGAACACTTTCTATGGTGGCGTCCTTCGGCCGCGCTTGAAAAACATTCCCTGGCCGATCCACCAATAGGGTGAGATCAAAATTAAATCGCTGCAAACTCCCTTTACAAAAGTTTTTTTTCAGTGCACAACAACCACATGAAAATTGCCAACTTCAAGTGCAAATATCGCCGAACAGAGACAGTTTTTCTATTCCGCCTTCGGATTATTCGAAGTTGTCGAAGTAAATACGCGTCTTATGACAGCTCTCCCGATATTTTTGGAAGCGTATTAGCAGTCGACCCACCCCTGTCTGGAAAAACAATTACAAAAGTAAATAAACGTTATTGCGTACACCAAATTCTTGGCTCTCGCAGATTACTCATTGTCAAAACATTTGGCAATATATTGTGCTTTTCGTCAAAAACACGTTCAGACACTTTCTGCAAACTTTCTTACAAATCGAACTCATTCTTTACCAAAGTGCACTTCCTTCAACTTAAACTTCCTTTACCAATTCTAACTTTTCCTTCAAAAAAATTTTTTCACGCTGCAAAATTTGTCACTTATGCTCTAAAAAAACAGCTTTTAACCAACGCACGCTTAAATGTGACTGATCGCTATAAGAATGTTTCATTAAAAAACTTAAATCAGCGAAACTGAAGTCGCATACTCGCAAGCAGCTAACAAGAAGAAGAAGAAGAAAAAAAACGGGCGAAGAAGAAGCAGAAAAAAATAGCAACAACAATACCAATTAAAGCAAACACAAATGGCAAATAACCCGCATAACCACCACATATACAACAACAACAAAGCAGCAGAATAAATATCAAAATGAAAAAACAGCACACCAAAGCGAATTATAAAAAAATAATGTAAAAATAAATAATGCAAAATTCAGTTAATAATACAGACATAACGACAGCAAAAAGCTTTAAGAAGATGGCGCGACTGAAAAGCAGCATAACAGCACCAGACCAGCCAGCCGTCATAGTTGTAATCGAGCCGCAATCGAGAAAGCTGCATCAGCTTTGACGGCGTAGTTGAACGCAACGCCAACATCGGCTAACAAGCCACTCAGCTGTTGACGCATTCGTTATTGGCTTTAGCAATGAAGATTTTATGTAGACTGTATTAACAGTTTGGGCCATTAAGTGCAATAATAACAGCAATGTAAAAATTTTGCTAATACTATTCGCTGTAGGATACAACTTAAATGGACCAACAGAGTTTTTACATTCAATGTTTAAGTACTTAACAGTGAGCAATACTAAATACTCCTTGCTGCAAATTCAAACATTATTAACTAAATACATATTTATATTAAAAAAAATAAGAACAAAAGCCTTATACTGTTTCACATAGAAAATTAATGATCTCATTCACATGCCCCTAAGAATCGTAAATTTTTTGCTTTCACAAGAAGTAACTGCTCGCACTAGTATGAAGGATGAGACTAGACAATCATGGCGGAACGAACAAGGTGGGAGCTATCGGTGTTCGACATACCCTACAAACAAAAAATATTCCAATGTAATTGTAAATTCGATGCGTGGCAAAATTCAAAAATCGTACTGCGCGGTAGTTTACTGTATCAAACAAATAAAAAAGATTATAATCAGCTGTTCGATTGCGGCAACCGGCTACTTCTATCCGCCAGCAGATCAATGACATTTGCTTCGACAAATGACATTTTTATAGACCACTGAACACACCAATAAACTAAGAAGCGGAAACGGAAGCGGAACGCTGCCACAGAGTTGCATTGTGCTTTGACTTCATTAGGCATTCGATTATGTACTAATGAAATAAGAATAGATTCGAATTTTGTAGGGAATATTCGCTCAATACGCGTCGTTAATGTAGAAAATTGCCTTTATTATTCAATAAGCTAGTCTGTGTGAAAATAGTATTAGAAATGTAAAAACGGCCGAAATAAGTTCGATAATCACTGAGTTTTAGAATTATTTCCTTCCTCTACATCAATACTATTCGAGTTACAAAATGCTACCAAAATAATTCGTATACGGTTGGAGAAATAACTTAGGTAGCATCGAAATGATCTACATCGCAGATCAATTGTGGAGGTCCACAGTAAGTGTGAATGTAGTTGTCATATTTTGGACGTGTGGATCTCCACATTATCTCGAACTACATAGCTGTATATTAAATAAACAACCTGTATGAGTTTTTTCAGCCTTCAGGTCCAGTTATACTCTTGAGTTAAAAAGTTAGCTTGCCCTATGTTCTGCAAGTGGGCCTAACATACCATTATTATCTGAAGGTAAACCAAACGAGTAAGAGTGAGACTGCTAGTCGGCTTTGGCGAAGACATGTTTGAGGCTCATTCTGAATGATGACTGAACAACACTTTGATCAAATTTTCAAAAAGTCGTAATACTCATCTGAATAATCGCCTGTATAAGATATCACTATACTATAGGGAATTGATATCAGCGACATTTCAATAAATTGCTCAAATAATACTTCATGTTCACTGCTACGCCTGACATATAGAATCATAGCGGATCGATCGAACCTCTTACTCTGATAGATTAGTCTTAATTTGATGTCTGGCCTATATCCAAACGGCTATCGGTGAAAACTTGCTTGCGGATTCACCCACCAAAAACTCCACAAAAACATCAAAAACGCTCATCTCTATACGGAAAATAGTGTGTATGGTTGAGATCGCCTATGGGTGGTCGATACTCGGTAGTAGTCCAGACACGTACAATGTGATAATCGCGCACACAATGCTGTCGTCTACACATATTCGAGATTCGCCCGACACCACGTAATATACACTTTCATTTTGAAACAAGAGAGCGTAATACAATGACGTACAGTACGCACCTGTAACGAATCAGACATAACATTAACGACCGAACGAGTATAGCTCGAGTACGAGTATGTTCACTGGCGGTGCAAATTGTATGCCCTAGTGGTACATTCACACTCGCGTCTGTCAACTATTGCGACATATTTCTATCTTCTGATTAGTGATAAAAACAAGCCTAGCCAGTTTGAGGAGTTCTAATCGATGAACGACAGATCCTGAGCAAAACTCGAAGTGCTATCCATATTAAAGTGACTAGTGCTACCAGCCACCCATTTATCTGGTCTCTAATGTCGTCCCCTCGCATAGATAGTTGGCAAGTGCGCTCCGCTCCGGTGCTATTTATTCTGAAGCCATGAAAAGCTCACTGCCTGAAACTCATCTGTGCCTTAGCAGATGCCGTTCGGAGGATCGGCATAAAACATGTAGGAAGTCCCGTCCGGCCAGTTTGTAGTGGAAATGCAATGAGGAGCACGACGCAAATTGGAAGAGAGGCTCGGCCTTCGATATCTTCGGAGAGTCTGATCGCGCCTTACAGTTATTCTTATTTCGTTACCATTAACACTAACCTAGTAACCCCTGGACAGCGTTTAGCTGTGTGCGTCACTGGCACTGAACGGCAGAAAAAGTGGCTCAATTCATGGCTGTATACTTTTGACTATTTTCTTATTTTACGGTAGCGAAGTACTCGCACAATAATCGCATGGCCAAATATTGGGATACAGTTTGAAGTACACTTTTTGTCTATTGACTTCTCTCAAGGGGCCCAAGTACGTGAGAGTACCGCGAATTCTACTTTGCAAAAAAACCTTGGAAGCATCCACATCACCACCAACTTCAAAAACTCTGACCTTTTTGCCTACAGGAGAATTAGATACCCTGCGAATACCTTCTCCGTGTCCAATGAGATTTGCCGATAGATGGATCGAGAGAGAGTTAATGTGACTTTTGACACAAAATACATACTTAAGTTATTGAATAATCGGGCCTGATTTCAAATAGCTTAAAAGAAATACGAAAATAATATAATTGACCAGTACAAATATTCCTTAAATAGCTAGGCAAACAATCCTAAGTATGTAACAGAAGTCATCCTGTTCTTTATTGCTGTTGCTGTTGCGTTTCTTACTTGTTAGTAATGGACATTAATCAC
>JARSSU010038422.1:0-17004 GCA_029619165.1 Eurosta solidaginis
TGTTTAGTATGCTAAACAACTCTCCTACACGCGCGACACTACTCCTACTAAGTATGAGTGGAATTTAGATCTGAGGCCGAGCTTTTTTTTCCACTTTGCATACTCTGAACGGCAACTGGCAGACAACTCGTTCTAATGATTTTATATTGCTTACAGTGGGCCTTGAACCCAGGACCTTCGGGTTACCACCACATCACGTTGGCCGCCTAGACATGAGGCAGTCAAAACAAAAGTTTATGTGATTGCAGTTTACATAGCTTTTTCCAGCATATCCGCCAGTTTATACGCTCTTGTTATTACCACATGTAAAATTGCTACCAATTCCGTTGAGCGGATAGCTCTCTTGGGCGGACAAAAGTTGGCTGACGAGTGGGTGTTCGCCCAAGGGAGGATTTACTGTATTATATCCTGATAAGGGAAAATGCTCGTGGATATATCAATGTGATGGCTGGAGTCCGAGATTCCCATACACTCTCCAAGCAAACTCTCTGATTCAGTTTTTTAGCAATATGGCAGCCCAATAAAATTTGGACGCCATTTTATTTAAAATTTTGAAATGAAAATTTTTGGGCGGATTAAAAATATTGCCTACAGCTAAGCCATTGCGCCGAAAAACACAAAATCGCTACCATTTAAAACGGGAAAGTAGTAGGGACAACAACAAAAAATACAATAAAAGCTATTTTGAATACCCATTGCCTATTTGAGTTGTGTTGCTGCTCTAGCAATTTTTATCCAATATTAATCACATCGACTGTTGTCCGCCAAATCCCCATAAGGGGTACAAACGAAAATTGAAAAGTAAAAGCGAATTGTGTGAAAAGTGAAAAGCAATGCGCTCAGCTGCATCGCTCAACTTTAAATCAGTAGCGCACAATGCCGGGGGGGCTTCGAATACAAACATAGCTTCTGTGGTAGTAGTGCATATGTGTTTACATGGAGAGCGGAGGACCCATGCATGAGATGTTTACTGCTTGAAGTACACATTAAAATAGATTGACTGCCTGTTTACTAAATCCCTGCCGCTGCGCTCACATGCAGTTGAGCGCCGTAAAGTTTTCCGAAGCTCTACAAGCTCTCGTGTGCAGCACCCATTTAAATGATTGCGCTGAATGTCGTTGTGCAGTTGGGATGATCGCATTAATTTACCACTTTTTCATAGTGTGCAGTGGACTATGTGAATTGTGTGTGGAGGAGGGAGGGAGGATTGCCGCTGCTCATATATAAACGCGGATTTTTTTTCAGAACTCTTTATGGATAAATTTTTGTTGTGCGGGGTGTGAGGTTACCAAAAGCCAAATAACAATTGCGCTCAGAGGGTCTAAATTAAATGGGCTCACCTGTGTTGGAAAACTAGGTTAACTTTTTGGACATACGCGGGATGGTTGTTAGCTTTAAATCAAAGCGTCAGTACAAATTTTATTGCATTGGAAGCAAGCACTGGCGGAACAAATAAACGTGCCAAAGCGATGACTAATTTAGTTTGTAAAAAAAACTGTGGCTTAGATCAAAAGTGTAGTATCTGTTCTTATTAGCTTAACATCTTATCGGGTTTCACAGTGAGACGTCCTGCGACGGTCCGATTAGTACCAAGGGTACTCAACTTTTACAACATATATACTTACCTTAAACTTCGTGACTTCGCCAAAAACAACAACACTTCAATTCAATTTAGAGATTCATCTCCTGCTGCTTCAGCATTCTAAAACATGATATCTTTAAGTAAAGGGGTTTCGTGTGACCCAGATATCCCCTGCCTCAATATAAACTTTAAGCTTTGTTAGCTCTCTCTCCCCCCCAACATGCACATTATGTGTTCTCCCTCTTTTTACTTCTATCACACGCTCTTTACTACTTTCCTTTGTCATTTACTTTTCTCTCTCTGTTTGGGTCACATAATTTTTAAATGTCGTATTTACGTATTTTGTGTGCTTTGTTGCGACCCGCAGTTTTATGTTCAATACCTACCATCCGTAGGGACATACACGAAGTAAAAAAAATATCAAAGGATAGGAAAAAGCAAACGAGAGCTTGTGCACTTGCATTGTCCGTTTGGTAGAAAGCTCACTGAACTGAGGTGTATCCAGCTGCCGAGTATGGATATGTGATGTGGTATGAGGTGCGGGAAATTTCCTTGGGGGATTAATAAATTTGCAGTTGTCATTACAAATGGTGTCACTGTCCCTTTTAATAAAGTTGTTATATTCCCCTTTCGCTTTGGTCTACGCAAAGAAGCTTTTTGCCATTTTGTATACCTTTCATGAACATGAAATGGTATATTAACTTTGGTCCGATGTTTGTAACGTTGAGAAATATAGAAGATAGACTCACCATTAAGTATACCGAATTGATCAGGGCGACGAACTGAGTTGATATAGCCATGTCCGTCTGTCCGTCCGTCTGTCTGTTTGAACGCAAACTAGTCCCTAAAATTTTGAGATATCTCAATGAAATTTGGCACAAGGATGTATTTTTGTATTATATTAGACATTTGTCGGATCCGGTAGGATCGGACCACTATAACATATATCTCCCATACAACCGATCGTTCAGATAAGACGATTTTGGTCATTCCTGCCGCAATTTAGAAAGTATAAACGTGAAACTCGGTGATATATATTCTAATATATCATAGAAGATATCCTGAAAAATCACTTTGATCGGAGCTATATATAGTATATATCCCATACAACCGATCGTTCAGATAGAAAGATTTTTGGCCATTTCTCCCTTAATTTCCAATATAAAAACGTGAAACTTGGTGATATATATTCTAATATATCATAGAAGATTTCCTGTAAAAATCATGTCGATCGGAGCTATATATAATATATATCCCATACAACCGATCGTTCAGATAAGGGGGTTTTTTGCCATTTTTTCTTTTATATTTATCTTAAAAATCGTTCAGGTATGTACATCTGTTCACTATATATTTCTTATCTTATACATCCGATCATTTGGAGATTACGAACCGGGATAAGATTATTGTTCATCCCCATTCATGAAAGGTATGAAGTCTTCTGCACAGCCGAAGACAGTCCCGTCCTTACTTGTTTCTTCTGCGATTTAGCAAAGCTCAGCTGCAGACATAAATTCGAGTGTATTTGAAAGCATTTTTTTTAGCTATAAAAAGGACCTCTCTAAATTTTTAACTCTTTGTGATGTGAAGCTCACATTAAAGTAGGTTTTTTTCAAGATATTTTACATTAAATTAGTTTAAAAGTATTGAAATTAAAATTTCACATTATCCCTCCTAACTTCTCTCGGCCGTTCCATTTGATATGGAATGGTAATACAAGCAGCACTCCCCAGGGAAATATATGGATAAAGTGTATCTAAAAATTTCAGTGTACGCGTCCTTAGGTAACTTAACTCAACTTAAGTTTTTTTTTGTTTTTGTGGAAGGACGAAGTGCTTTTATACCTTGACTGGGATATTTTAAGCGTATCACTGCGATACTCTCCTATTGTAGGAGTTCCATCTTCTTTGAAGTCCTACGCTCTACAACCTAACCTCTCATGGTACGAGCAATTTGCCGTACCTGGGACCGCATTTAGTATTACTTTGAGTACGTGCGCGCGCTACGTGAGATCTATGGCTATTCTCACGCTAATGAGCTAGGCATTCATCTTCTCCGTTGCTGAGAAGTATATGTTTCACAAATCTGCTGACCGCGTGCCATTTATCGCTTCGGCAGGTTATATTATTGTTGACACTGTCCGGGGATATGTCACCAAATATATCTACTATCCTTCTTCGCTATTGGATGAAGTGCAATCGCATTCGAAAGTGTGGTGAACATCATCTAAATTTTTGTAGTGCTGGCAGTTCGGGTTATCACCTTTTTCATTTCTATAGCGATATTTACGGAAGTAACTGTCCGGTTAGAAATTGGGTCAGGTTAAAGTTGGCCTTTCCGTGTGGTCACTTCAGCCAGGGGTTCAGTTTATGAATCTGTTCCTTGCTCCACCTTCCTACGGTGTTGCTGCTTCATAGCATCCTTCTCGCACATCGGTGGCAACAGCCTTTTTACTTGCTTCCTATCCGCTGTCGTATATTGATTTTCTTTCTTAAGCGTGAAATATCGGTATAGCGATACCGAAGCTTTTCGGTTCTTTGCGTTTGACCGAGTTGAGGCCGGTTCGGTATTTCATTGCGTCCGCCCATATTTCTGCACCGTATACGAGTTTGAAAGCTGGGCTGATGCAAGGAGCTTCCTTGAACCTGGCTTCGTACTGCCTGTATTTTCCATTAATCTATTTAGATTCGCTTTTTGTGTGACACAGACTCCTCGATTGTGCTCCGAAAAGGTCAACTTACTGTCTAGTTCAACCTCCATTGTTGAGGCGCGTTCCTGTTTGCTGGTCACCATCTTCATATTCCCCGAAGAATGTGCTCTATGTCGTGTCCAATCAACGAAACTGTCGTTAGTGATATTCCAGAGCGGTAGTCTCTTAAGTTTCTAGTGGATATTACGGTACCTTGAAAAAGCGTTAAAATGCGTGAAGCATGTCGTTGCATCTGGCTGAGTTTGCAGTGAGATTAGTCTCTTGGATCCTGGCAATGCGGAAATGCAAAGAATCGCATAACTTTTGAAAAAATGACGGGGCCGACGAGGGTATTGGTATCTGGCCCAGAAGGTACTCTTATCGACTTATCGCCGGGCAGTGTCATCAATTTAATGACATTCATAATTGATGGATGGGGTACAGTAAGAAATATACTTGTAACAACACGAGCACCGTACAGGTCACGTAAAACAATAACATGGGACACACCCAAATTCGCCTGTGCCATGTTCTCTGCATTGGCACTAAAGGATACGCGACGGATAGGCACGAAAACAGTACGACTGCAGCGTGACAGACGGGTGAACAGACAATGCATTGCCAATAAAACATAGAGCGGAATAAAGCAGGTATACTGGTGAAAGAGTGAAATTGCAGGGCTTCGGAAAATATGCCACAGTATGCGAAGACAAAAATCCGCGCGTGTGGCAGACCTAGGGCTCTAGAAAAGTCGAGAGTACACAAGCGAGCGAAGAAATATATCGGCATTGTTTTCAAGCAAAATAAACTTACATGCTGGAGAGCGATTTGCGAGGTACTGAATAGAGAAACCTGGAAGAAGAAAAGTAATGAAGGAGATCCGTTCACCAAACGAGGCGATGAACGAGGACAAAATAAGAAATATTATGTACATTCTGTTTCCGACGCAACCACACAGGGAGGATGGTCACGCTTCACCGAACAATCGTAGAACCATTTCAGGAAGAAGATACTAAAACTCCCCTGCGCACTATGAAAACAAGTCCCAGGGCCCTGCTTTGTAGACCTGATCTGGCTATAATGTCCCTAGAATAGATCGAGCAAGAGGTTGTGAGCAGGACTCATTTTCATCACACACTACTCTGTGTAGTACAATCTAATTGATCCCGACATGGGTCGCGGGGATAGTTCCTGAAACGCCAAGGCATATCTGTGAAAAAAAGTTTCTTCTCCCTCCTGCTTCAGATATAACCGAAGTAATCGCATTCGAGTTTCGAGAATTTCGCTTAGAAATATACTCACGAGATTATTATTTTTATACTCAGCTGATCAGAGCTCACAGAGTATATTAACTTTGTTCGCATAACGGTAAAACGTAACGGCATAAACTAATCGAGATAGATATAGACTTCTATATATCAAAATAATCTGGGCGAAAAAAGAAATTCATTTAGCCATGTCCGTCCGTCCGTCCGTAAACACGATAACTTGAGTAAATTTTGAGGTATGTTGATGAAATTTGGTATGTAGGTTCCTGGGTGCTCATCTCAGATGGCTGTTTAAAATGAACGAAAGTCGGACTACAACCACGCCCACTTTTTCGATATCGAAAATTTCGAAAAACCTAAAAAGTGCGATAATTAATTTCCAAAGACGAATAAAGCGATGAAACTTGGTAGGTGTGTTGACCTTATGACGCCAAATAGAAAATTAGTAAAATTTTGGACAATGGACGTGGCACCGCCCACTTTTAAAAGAAGGTAATTTAAAAGTTTTGCAAGCTGTAATTTCGCAGTCGTTCAAGATATCATGATGAAATTTGGCAGGCACGTTACTCCTATTACTGTACGTGCGCTAAATAAAAATTAGCAAAATCGGATGACGAACACGCCCACTTTTTGAACAAAAAATTTTTTTAAGTCAAATTTTAACAAAAAGATTTAATATCTTTACAGTATATAAGTAAATTATGTCAAAATTCAACTCCAGTAATGATATGGTGCAACAAAATACAAAAATAAAAGAAAATTTGAAAATGGGCGTGGCTCCGCCCTTTTTCATTTAATTCATCTAGAATACTTTTAAGGGCATAAGTCGAACAAAAATTTACCAATCTTTGTGAAATTTGGTAGATGGATAGACTCTATGACAATAACGGTTTTCTGTGAAAATGGGCGAAATCGGTTGAAGTCACGCCCAGTTTTTATACACAGTCGACCGTCTGTCCTTTCGCTCGGCCGTTAACACGATAACTTGAGCAAAAATTGATATATCTTTACTAAACTTAGTTCATGTACTTATCTGACTCACTTTATCTGGGTATAAAAAATAGCCGAAATCCGACTATGACCACGCCCACTTTTTCGATATCGAAAATTCGAAAAATGAAAAAAAGCCATAATTCTGTACCAAATATTAAAAGAGAGATGAAACATGGTAATTGGATTGGTTTATTGACGCAAAATATAACTTTGACAATATAACTTTGGTAAAATGGGTGTGACACCTACCATATTAAGCAGAAGAAAATGAAATAGTTCTGCAGGACGAAATCAAAAGCCCTTGGAATCATGGCAGTAAATTAGCGGTACCCGACAGATGATGTTCTGGGTCACCCTGATCCACATTTTGGTCGATATCTCGAAAAACGCCTTCACATATACAACTAAGGGCCACTCCCTTTTAAAACCATATTTAATACCTTTAATTTGATACCCATATCGTACAAACACATTCTAGAGTCACCCCTGGTCCACCTTTATGGCGATAACCCGAAATGGCGTCCACCTATTGCACTATGGCGCACTTCATTTTAAAATACTCTTTAATACCTTCCATTTGATACAAACACATTCCAGGGTTACCATAGGATCATTTTGGTAAATGATGATTTTCCCTTATTTTGTCTCCAAAGCTCTCAGCTGAGTATGTAATGTTCGGTTACACCCGAAATTAGCCTTTCTGGCTTGTTTCGTACGAAATCGTAAGCTGTACACAAAATATGCTATGCTCAAGAGCACACTGTGTAGGCGACACTGACGTGTAATCACAATTTACACTTCTATCTTCTTAGAAATTGCGCAAATGTTTACTTATGTTTATTACCTTAAACTCGTCACAAAGTGAAGGTCCTTGCGCTTGTTTGCACAATATTTTATATTTTATATATAAACAACACCATTCACATACACACACACTCGCCAGGATATTTCTAACAATTTCGTATTAGTATGTGGCATGAAACTCATTCAACTCGTCTTTGCAATTAGCGAACTTAACGCTTTGAGGCACCCGCCGGCGTCAACATCATTATAAATGAAAATTATTAACAATTTTCATCATTCTACGCAAACATAAACAAAAACAACAACAATATCAACGACGAGAAATGAAAAATATGCAGCACGCTACTTAGGCATTTCTGCAGCTCTCAACTAACGCTTTCATTCTAAGCCACGCAAATAGCTCTTACCAGGTTGACGATTACCTGCTTGACAATGTTGAATGTGTTAGTAAAGGCTTGCGTGCGTGCATGAGTGATATAGCGCTGGACAATGTGTGTACTATTCACAAGGATATCATAATTATCCACTTTAATTGAGTATTTCCGTTGGTTTTGTGTGCTGCAAAGTTAGGTCTGTCGAAATTCAAGTGCTGCTTGCCATCACTTAAGGGGTGTATGAATCTAAACCAATCTTTATACATCTCTTCCTCTACCTATCAATTTCAGTACACACTTTATCTCTCTATTTGCCTCTCCTTAGTCGTCTCACTTCTCTCTCTCATTCTTATTCCTATAAAACTCTTGTTTACTTACTTGCTTAATTGACACTTAACCATTTAAAAGGTTATGGCCGTTCAACAAGGCGCGCCAGTCCCTTCTTCGCTGTACTAACTGGCGCCTTCTTCCTCTGCTTCCGTAGGCGGGTTCCGATAAAATACTTTCATTCGCCTAGCCAGCGTAGCCGCTGCGTTTTAATTCGCTGGACTACGATGATGCATACTTTTTATTTCCTGAGAGAGGACTTTCCTTTTCAATTGCCTACTTGTCCAAATTAGCATTTATTGGCAAGATTAACAGGTCGCTCCGCACCAAAACTGGTTCACAATCGACTAGTCTTGATTCCAAGGACTCACAAAAAATGACCAGTTAGTTCGGCAAGACCTGTTTACTGTTTGCATCCTTCAAGTGGGTGTTTTTGTAAAACTAATTGTAGTAGCAAATGATGTTTGTAATGATTATTATGATGTTATTCACACAAACACACCTACTTATATTGACGCTGACATGCTCGCTGCTTTAGCACAACAGTGTACATCTTGAAGGCCTTGAGCTAAAAACGTGCGCTCTTATATAAGGGTATTAGGCTGTACCAAACAAAAACACACTTTTTTTTATTTATAATAGAGTACCCAACAGACTTTGCCCGAAAATTGGTTTGCCTATATTTCTAAAGTGAGACTCGCCTCCCATCTACACTCTCCATACCATTCTCTTCAACTTGTTTCTTATTCTTGTCCATTCCTTATTCCATATAACTACCTCCCACTCCCAAAGCCGTTCCCGATTCCACTCCTCCTGCCTTTCCTACTCCAACTCCACGTTTGTCGAAAGGGAACTATTGTACTAAGTTTCAAGCAACGTTTCTCGGCAAGAAAAGTTTTTCAAATATTAATTTGGTCAAAGACGTACTTCCTGACCAACTTTTAAGAAAAGCGCAACATAAATGCGATTTATTACTTTCCGGAAAGAAAAGTTTCTCAAATAATAAACCAGCCGAGGAGATACTCCTGTACCAAATTTCAAGTCAGGCACACCATAAATTTTTATATTTTAGCATTGGTCGGACCCTGGCTAATTTAATGGAAACTTAAGAAAGATAACGGATCAAATTGTGAATCTACAGAATGCCCAAATCCCACCGAGCATACACACAAAGATTTGTCAAAGCCGGTTCAGTCGTTTAAGAGTACGAATTGGAGTAGTAAGAATTGGAATTTTAACCAAGACGACTTTTGCTAGCTCCCATAAGAGACTGTCAGTCATCTATGTTCCTCGATATTTTCTGGAACATCGCAGGTTAACTAGTCGAGATTCACAGCTGCCGTCACATACATCAGTCTGTCTTTAGCTCTTCGGGAGACTTCTGTCTTTATAGCAGTGCATATCACAAGAATACTACAAAACAAGCAACTCAGCCCTGCTTATCTAATTATCCACTTTAGCATCAAGTTGATAAAATTTCGTGATGGGTTGTCGCTTTGACTAAAACTTGGATTCGCCCGAATGTGCTTGAGAAGTCCACTCGATTTTGGGACGGAGCTGTAAATTCTGCCAAACGTCATTTGGCATAAGAGAAACATTTTTTTTTAGAGAAACTTAGTTCAGGCATTTAGGTAGGTTATCATCTTGATTTAAAAACTGCTTACGTACTTAATTAATTGACGTTTAACCGTTTAAATGGTTACGACAGTTCAACAAGGCGCGCCAGTTGCTTCTTTGCTGGGTTATTTTTTATCTTTTTCCACCTGGCCCTTCCATAGGCGGGTTCCGATAAAAAAAAACCAACTTTTTTAACCGGAGCATCAACTTTCATTCTCATAAAATGACCTAGCCATAAGAGTCGCTGTGTTTTAATTCACTGGACTGTGTTGATGTCTGCATAGAGGTCGTAAAGGTCATCTTTAAAACTTCTTGGGTACACACGATCACCGACGCGCAGACGCCCATAAATGGTTCGAAGAAATTATCTCACTTAGACTTCCAAAGATGCCTCAACTGAAGTTGTCATGGTCCCTGCTTCTGCACCATATGGTAGGATGGGTAGTATGATTTTCGTTTGCCTTTCAATTTCCTACTTAGTCTGGAGTAGCATTTATTGGTAAAAGTGATTCTTCGCTGAAATTTAGAGCTAATGTTTTTTGTTTGAGTTAATGCTGATTCACAAATAAACGAGGTCCTTTGTCCTATTGTCAGGCATGCACTCCTCCGACCATATTTTGCGCAGAAGCTGATGCATGCGCTCAATCAACTCATCGGCGCCTTATTTGAATACATCCGCAGGCAGTCCATCAGCGCTCGCGGCTTTGTTGTGGGATCTGGTTCAACATTCTTGGTTAGTACATCGCTGTCTCTATTCTTCGCGCCATAATCTAAATACTTTCTGCACATCGGTTACAAGCTCACCGTCTGTGTTTTCCCCGGACTTAAAAACCTCCTGTTTGTCGCCGTTTCCTTTTTTTATGGTAATTTTTGCGAGACTTATTTTTTCCGGCTAGGAGTCAGGCTCCACTAGCTTTAAGCAAATAGCTTTGTGGTCGCTGTGTATGTAGACGTTACTGACGATCCACTTTGTTCATCTCTCTATTTCGCTACTATCAATGTACATTTCACCGCTTCATTTAGAAGATCTAGCCTCAGGATGTAATCCTTTCGAGAAGAAATCTACCTCGATAGTTGGTTTCGACTACTACTCCATACAGTTGACTATGCATTGAAGCCTCCTAAACCCCGTGCTTCTATGGTATAGAGGTGGCATACCAAGTTAAGACCCTTAAAAGTTTTATCTTTAATCTTAAAGTATGCTGTTTATCATTTCCATCCCATTGCGATAATGTTCTGAACTTTTCTGCGATTTGGGGACTAAAATATTTCCTTCATTGCCCGCACTGATCTTAAGTATCAAAGATTGATGTTCCTGTTTTCACTGCGAATAAAAAATTCACTTCTGCAATTTCTTACGTGGGCCCCGTGGCAGACATTGCCAGGCTATGAAATATCGTTAGCGGTTGTATGACTTTAGTATGAGTTATGTAAATAATTTGGGCTCCTTAGGAATGTAGTGAGCATGTAGCATATTTAATCCCCTCTGGATTACCAAGAATCCATTAGCATTTTCGATTATAATTATCCATCACTTCCCAACACACCAAAGTCAAAGTCGCACCTGAGCTTCATAATATGGATATACAACGTAGGTATGTAAATAATTAAAACAAATTTAGAAAATATTCCAAAGCAATTATTTGTTGTCACACCTCAACAATTTCACTACAACAATAGCAACTGCAATTGTCGCATTCTTTATGGTGTTTTGCTCTCCTTTTTTTGTTGCCCGTTTTACTTATTTCCAAATAGTCAGCAACAACCAAAGGCGGATTGCCGCAATACAGTGAAACGTTTAGCGAGTCAAGGAAATAAAAAAAACACATAAAACAACAACTTCAAATGCAGTTATTGTGAATTGTACTGAAACCGATCAAGCAGCGGAAAATTATTTCCAAGAAAATATTTATGAATGTGCATCAAACAAATCCAACAACAACAATATAACGAGAAAAACGTACGATTGAATTAACCGCAGAATGCAGACAAACAAATACTACAAGAATAAGAACTACAATAACAACAGCAACAATAAAAATTACAACAACAAGTAATCAACAACAAACACAGTGGTTAAAAATAAGCAAATATGCGACGCGAAAAAGTGAAGAACATAAAATAAAAAGAATGAAAAAAACTTGGCCCAATGTAAACGAAAAAATGTTGGTAGGAAGGTAGTATGGGAGCGGTTGAATGAACGGCTAAAAAAAAAGCTTAGGCATTCGCTGGGAAAATATGCCAAGTGTAATACACAGCGAAGGGTGTAATTTTTTCAAGTTTCTAGTTCACAGTTTTTCTTCTGTTCTTGCTTTGATGCAATCATTTTGTTAGAACTTCTTCTACTTGCATTGTAGCACAGAGTACTTATTGTTAGGTTAGGTTAGGTTAGGTTAAACTGTCCAGTCCACGAGGACCTCACATAGACTGAATGAGAGACCGTAGTGTTACCAGAAGTTTGTTTTAACGACCAAACCGAAAAACCCCTATCAAAAACCAGGACCTATGTTATAAAATAACTCCGCCCTCTTCGCGGGAGAATGCAGTGTTCAGTCAGTACACTCGTTCAGTGTCTACAGTCCTCTCTCTTTAATGATAAAAGCAACTTTGTTAGTCTAAGGTTGTAAGACATACACATAATTTTCGACACTTTACAGCACAGAACCCACGCCTTTCCCGCTTGGTCGATAATGTGCACCTATAGCCTTCGGTTAATCTCGCCCAGTCTAATTGGGACGTCTACGGAACAAGCTTCAAGGGATGCGCCCTTTTTAGCTAGTTCGTCCGCTTTTTCATTCCCATATGCACCTGGGACCCAATATATTGTGCTTATTGTTATTATGCGAAAATTTTGCATTTCTAAAATTGTTGATTTGTAAAAAATGTATTTGCACTTCTTGTGGGACGACATTTAGTGCACAAAGTTTGAAGCGATTATGATTTTTTAAGCTACAAGCGAGAAGTTTACAACAATGGATGGTTATAAATCTATGTCTTAAAATGCTGATTCACTGCAGTCTAACTGACTCTAGAGCAGTGATTATTTCATTTCCCAACTGTGAAAATGCGATTCACACGAAAAAAATTTAATTTTTATAGCATATTACCCATATAATTAATACTCCTATATTGCTAATAGAAAATGCTCGCAATGTGTTTTGGATGCGAAATCAAAGCAAGACAGCCTATAAAATTTTTGTGATTGTAGCAGCATAAGTGTGACAAGGAAAACTTAAATTTTGGTAAATTCGATTATTGAATACAAAAACAAAAACATGTAAACAGCAATATATCGGCACTCTGATGTTGGGGAATGTACTTAGCTTTTTCTAGCAATATAGAAGTATTACATACACACCTGCTCAAAATAATAAGTACACAGCAGTCCTTCAATTTCAAAACAAGAAAAATCCATTTTATTAAATCAATATTATGAAAATAAAACACACTTTATCCTTGTCCTATTTATTAATGAAAATAAGCAAACTTCACATTAAAGTAACGAAAAACATATTAGTTATTATTTAAAAACATTATTTGGCCGAAATTAACCTGCTCATAAAAATAGGTACAATTTTGATGAGATAGGAAATATAAAAAAAATATATGAAACAAAACTTTTCTTTTACACATTTAACATTGCTTAGTTAATAACCAGTATATCCACCTTCATTCTGAACTACTTTACCCATTCTTTTGACCATATTATTGATTAAAGTCTGGCAGGTTTCTACGGGTATATCAAACCAAGTTTTTTGAACACATTCCCATATCTGGTTTTTGTTGGAGAAAGTTTGACCTGCCAATTTCTTTCTTAAATCTCCCCACAGGTTTTCAATTGGATTTAAGTCCGGGGATTGACTAGGAAACTTCAAACATTAACGTCATGGTCCTCAAAGGATTTTTTGACCAGCCTAGATGTATGTTTTGGGTCGTTGTCTTCCTCATACACCCAGCGTAATGGCATGTTTTCCTCAGCATAGGGTAGCATGACATTTTCTAGTATGTCCTTGTAATCCACAGCTGTCGTTTTATTGGTTGTTCTGCATATAGGAACTACCCCATACCAAAAAAAACACCCCCATACCATAACATTTCCACCTCTATGCTTCACAGTTTTTTTTGTGAAACGGATGCGGAACACGTTTCCTTTTGGGCGTCGTACATTTCTTTCCGCATCATTTCCAAACAAATTTATTTTTGTTTCGTCGTTCTAGAGTATATTTCTCCACTTTTTCGATCCTTCAGATCCGGACCAATCCAAATGTTAATCTTGTTTTTAAATTTTTTCTTCGCATTAGTGGAACTTTTCTGGCTATTCTTTCTGGTAGATTAGCCTTGCGTGAGCGGCTGCTAACCGTTTGTGCACTAACTACGTTGCTGCTATCACCTTTGATGTCTTAAAAGAAATCCTTTGAGGACCATGATGTTAGTGTTTTGAAGTGGCCTAGTCAATCCCCGGACTTAAATCCGATTGAGAACTAGTGGGGAGATTTAAGAAAGAAATTGGCAGGGGAAACTTTCTCCAACAAAAAGCAATTAAGGGAATGTGTTCAAAAAACTTGGTTTGATATACCCGTAGAAACCTGCCAGACTTTAATCAATAATATGGTCAAAAGAATGGGTAAAGTAGTTCAGAATGAAGGTGGATATACTGGTTATTAACTAAGCAATGTTAACTGTGTAAAAGAAAAGTTTTGTTTAATATATTTTTTTTATATTTCCTATCTCATCAAAATTGTACCTATTTTTATGAGCAGGTTAATTTCGGCCAAATAATGTTTTTAAATAATAACTAATATGTTTTTCGTTACTTTAATGTGAAGTTTGCTTATTTTCATTAATAAATAGGACAAGGATAAAAGTGTGTTTTTTTTCATAATATTGATTTAATAAAATGGATTTTTCTTGTTTTGAAATTGAAGGACTGCTGTGTACCTATTATTTTGAGCAGGTGTGTATATGATATTACCAATATTAAATATTATTAGTGTTTACCACATGCGTACATACGACATGCCACGTTGCACGCTAAACAACGACTAAACCACTACAACTACGTTCATAATACTCTTACTAACACAGTCAAAGTTTCAGTTTTGGAGAGCACTGCTCTAAACTTGCTACCATTGTGAATGATAACTAAGTGTGATATTTTCTGCATAGATGTCAAAATTCCAAAATGATTGGATCACCTGATTTGTAATTGACTATCGCTATCCCATTCTACATCTCTTTCTATCACCCGCTGAAGATATGCGCCGCCATATTGAACACCCTGTCAAAACGCTAAAAAGTAGCCATATTGAACATCCTGTCAGGCAGTTGACAGATAAGATATCACACTTAGTTATCAATTACAATGTTTGCTACTATTGCAAAAAATAGATCTTTGTATACATATTAAGCAGATGGTTTTCGAGCAGATTTCGGGATCGCGTTGATTGGGCAGAGCACAGCACAGTCCCCCTTACAATCTGAAAGAATATGCTCGTACGGCCATATTTTGAGTAATAGTTGAAGCATGTTTCTTACTCGCTCTTCGGGCATGTGTTTGAATAGTTCGTAGACTATCGTTATTGATGAAGTGAGATATTTAAAATCTCTATTTCAGACAAGTTTTCCAGGAACTTGCAGGATGGAAGTTCTTAAGTATATTAGACGTATTCTAGTAAGAGCTGAATGTTTATACAGAAAGCGATTGGCCACCTCTCCTTAAAGGCTTTAAACCGAACAGTTTGTCATCGTTCCGGTTTAAGACGTTGAAGTGCCCGATCATACTATACATGTAAAGTTATGCAATTAATACGTTTATTATTCAATTCAAGTTGAGTATTCAAATTTATAACAATTAAAGTTATGGTTTAAAGTGGATTACAATTAAGTAGGTTGTAGCAGCGGAATAATTATAGTTAACGACGGCTTGCTTTGGTCGACGGCTGATTGACACTGACTGTCCGCTCGCTATTAATTTTCTCCGCTAATTTACTCAGGCTGTGCGCTCGTTATTTTCGTCTTGAGTGTTTTACGTTTGCGCCGCCTATTGTTGGTATATGCGTGTCTGTCCACAGTGCCTCCTCGCCCGACTTACTTCCGCCACTCTGATTGTCCATCTGCCTCAGCTGACAAAAGCTCTTCGTTGTTGACGTGTATACCTTCCAAAGTTCATATTATCGCAACTCGGGACGTAGTAACAGGGCCCCTCTACATCTGCCTCCTTTCTAACGTTTAACCGCCATTTCGTTTAACTTGTGATTTCGTACGGGCCGAGATATTCGCTAGCTCAGCTTTCGTCGGCTACAAACTGCGTAGCGGTCGTGATTCTACTAAATCGCGATCTGTACCGTATTCCTTCTATTCGTTTGCGATCAAACTGCTTTTTGTATTGATTCTGAGGCGTGCTCGATTGCGTGCCTCGCCTCTTGCCTCAAATTGTGCCGCCGCTTCGTCGTTGCATCATATAACTCCTGCTCGAGTAAAAGTTGTATCTGATCACTGCAGGTGTGGTTTCATTTTGACACAAAACATAAGTTAAACGGCGGACGCTTGTAGACGCATGAGTATGTGAATTAATAGCTTGCTGTACTTTTTGGAACTAACTTTGAACCATTTTGCAGGTTCTTCTGCCGAGAGCTTTCAATAATCGACATAACCGTTTCGATTCACTCTTTCGATCTGTCGTTTCCACGTGGGACCGCCGTAGTTGCTCCAGATGTGACAATACCCCTCTCCTTTACGTGCTCGGAAAACATATGTGCCTGAACGCGGCACCTCTAGCGGTACTATGCGTGCGGGGTTTCCAAAACCGCAGACCATGACTCCAGCTTCTGAACAACGCTTCTCCGCACTCTTGCTCTTTGTGGGTCAGCCACACAAATTTGGTAAACGTGAGATCGACGATTGCCAAGATTATATTTATATCTGCTTTGAGGTAGCGTCATTGTCGCCAGATGTCCAACTATGCAACGATGCAATGGTTGTCACCTTTATCATTACGTGCAGATAACCCTCTTTTTTACCCACTCTTATTCAAATGATACATTGTTCACCAATTGTTGATTACCGCGTAACTTTTTGTTCCAGGTGTGGGATCCAATAATTTTGTTGTATGCATGCAAGTTTTCCTGCACCGCAAAGTGACCAACATTATTAGCAGCTCGACAATAATTTCTTTTTTTTTCCCCCATCTGCTTTGAACCACCAAAAGATCGTACCCTCATATGTTTTATATAACAGCCCACCTTTTATTTTAAAAGCTCCGTATGGTCGGCTATCCAGTAGATCTGCGATTGCTTTAAGTCATTGTTCCTCTTGCCTGTGCTTTTTTAATACGAGCCGCCAACTCCATAT